>MU159916.1:96601-124575 GCA_015888305.1 Antheraea pernyi | reverse complement strand
TTTAAAAGACCCACTGCAGGGCTATTGGCCTCTTTTTGCATAAAGGTTTGGGAATAATCACCACGCCAGCTCAAGACTAATTGGCGATTTCATATCAGAGAAATCCTCAGCTTTATGTACTCATACAATAGTACAAAAAGAACATTTCTCAGGTCCAGGTTTTCTCACGACGTTTTCCTTCAATGACAGCCGATAGTGTTACCAATTTAAATTAGTAAATGTGCGCGAAATCCGAAAAATTCTTTGGTACATGCCGGGATTCGAACTTGCGGAGATGGGAATAGTATTCCACCGGTCAAATCACTAGACCACTATGATTTTTATATAGGGTGACGGGTGTATATCTAGATGACAATTACTTTTCAGGTTCGTACTGTGTTTATCACAAAGAACAGTGTCTTTACTTTGTCGTGTTACGAAAAAAAATATAAATAATTATCGAAACAGTATGCAGACAATTACATCACGATTTAGCGTAATGGAAATGTTTCTACTACGCAGCTCTTACAATAGAGACGGAGTGCTAGGTGTATATATATTATTTGAGAAATAAAATAATTCTTAGATAATAATAATATACTAGTAACGTAACTCTCTCTCGGTGAAGGAAAACCGGCGTGATGAAACCATAACATATTGGTTAGGATTTTTCTAACGCTCGATTTGTTACTTATCATCCTCCTTATGGAACACTATCACCAAACGCCTTGTAGGTGTGTTCCGACAGCTGTACTTAAAATAGTGTTCTCCTCTATGCCATAATGTAATTTTAAAACATTAAACATTCAAAACATTTAAAAAACAGGGTGTGTCGTAAGGTTTTTGTATTACGTGGAAACATTTTAATTATTTATCAATCACTTTTGAATAGCACAGATTGTGTTCTGTGATCGACACGTCACCTGAACGCATTACACTCAACCACGGACAACGAGAAAGAAAGAAAGTGGGAGAAGAGCGTATATATCTCACTGTTCTCCAATATCCGAATGAAAGCTAGACACTGCTACCACTTTACCCACAACTTTCACACACGCACAACACGTCACACGAAAAGGTTGCGGATAAGAAGTTTTTGACCCTTTCTGTTTTTGACGAAAAATCACAACAAAATTTAACCATAGGATTATCTTCAAGCTCAAAATCTGGTGCTAAATACTCCTAGCTCCTTCTTTTATATCCATGTTACATTTTAATACATTGTTGTCACATGAGATTAGTTGGTTCTGTGGTAAAAATAATTTCTCAAATGTAGCGTAGAGTGATCGCGGAAAACAAAAGCATTGTAATTGAAAATTTATTACTCTAATGAGAAACGTTAATAAGCTATTGGTTTCATACAGTGCTTGTTTTTTCGCTTCAAGTGTTCGCCTCCCGTCCGCACCCGAGCTGGTGGTACCGTCGACGGTAAGCCTGCGCTCAAAGTGATGGGAAATCGGCGGTATTTCCATAATAAGTAAAAAACTAGTTCGCAGTTCGCAGAGCTTCTTCTAAATACTCTAATGATTAAAACTTCTTTCGGCTCTACACCATTATTCCTATATCATTTCATAGTCATTATAATTTTTAGTCTGCAAGCGTTCATTGTTGAGCAATTTTTAGAAGTTATACTTTTTTGGCGTAACAAGATAAAATTTTTATCTTTCGCCTTATTCTAACCTTTGTAGAAAAAACGACATTAACAATAGAAAAAAGGTATTTTAATACATTGAACGTTTTAATAGAAAGATATATAAACAACAAATACAAAGAAACAAAATGTTGACTATAGCTAACTCCAGGGTGTCGGTTTTTCGTGACGGTGTGCGCGCGCATCGTAAAAATTTACTCTCATCATTTTTCCCTTACGCGCCACAAGAAGTATAACTTCAAAAAGTGTAGTAAAGTATTAATTCATTCGTTCACAGGTAGGAGGACGTTTTAGTAACTTCCGATGAAAAAAAACAGTATTTTTGCTAAAAGAGAAAGTAAGCAGAGAGTAAGCATTTATTTTCTCAAACGTTGAGCCTTACTTGCTATTCGTCCATCAGGGCTACATTAAAGCTGTTCGTAAAAGTGATATTGTTTTATGTTAAATTGGACAATTAATAATTACATATCGAGTCTAATGCATATTAAATACTGATGAGTGGAGCCACTGGAACCTGGACCCCGCCAAAAGCAGAGCGCCGACATTGGTAGAGGTAGAGGGGCTTGTACTCGCCCGTACTGCAATGTTATATATTAGTAATCTGCAGTAGTACTTTACAATGCATGATACGAAATACATATACAAGTGCTGAGGTACACATGTGTATCTCATTAGCTCATATATGTATAAATATTTAGCTTAGCTTAATTTGGTTAGAGTTGCGATGTTGCATAACCTAGGTAACAGCACAAGCCGAGGTGCGCCGTGCACCCTTGTGCTAGTAGTAAATAAAATTGGCTTCGTGCCTTAAGCGCTCGCCTTAGTAGTCCGGTGAAGCTGTAAAGGCATGTCAGGCCAATAGCGTAGTCAGTTCGAAAAAATGGTACTTTACACGGAAGCATTGCGTTGAAATATTAACCGATTGGTTTCGCAGTGGTAGCGGCGGTGCGACGACTGCTTAAAGAATTATTTAGTCGCTTTCTCTCATGGATTGCGGTGTAGTCTATAGGTCTCGCGTTTAAATCGCAAACTTTTCACTGTTTTAATTAAGTTGATGTCGCAGTTACAACTGTGTTGATTTGTTATAGAACGTTCTGGAACCTTCGAAACCAATCGACGCGGATACCAAACTAAGTTATATGCACTAAATTACTGTTAAATTGCATTTGAGGTGTAATTTCTTTGAAAATGTCTAGAATTATGTATTTGAAGGCCTTGGTTTACAGATTGGTATATATTTTAAATTTATGTAGTGTTGGTGTATTTTGTTTACTCGTGTGGTAATTATTGACATGGTATGTATTTCGTGACATGCTACAATATTTAATATGACACTTAAAATCAGGAGTAATTAGAGTATAAAGAGACATTATTTTTTATATAAGAACATAAATGAAATACGCAAGATAATATCTACTATCCAATAGATAATTTTATAAATACGAAAGTTTTTGGAATTTTTACTATAATATTAACATTACTATGAATATGCTAATGTTTTAATAGTCGCTATGTTTTATTTATCCTCAAATAATTCAAACAACAGCATTATGGAAATGCTTCCTGGTGATCAACAACAATATTCATGATTTCTTTGGATTTTTTTTTTCTTAGAGTTTTATCCTTGAGTCCTGATTTCAGTCCTCATCTTTCCTTATTTTTAAACTGGATTAGTTTAGATTACATACCGGCATAAAAGTGTCTCACGAATTCTTATATGTATGAATAGCTAGCTTACACAAGCCGAGGTTCGGCCACTCTGGCACCCTCAATCGCAATCTTTTTGCCATGCGACGAAGTGCCTAAGCGCTCGCCTTAGTAGTCCGGTGTAGCTGTGAAGGCCCGTCAGCCCAATAGCGTAGTCAGTTCGACAAAAAAAGTCCTCATCACTTTGTTTATTCATATCGATGAAGAGTCTCACTTGTCAAATGTACCTAAAGGGTTAAAGTTAAATCAAACTCAAGAAGTCAACTGCCAGAAAACATAGTACTGAAAAAGTACGCGATAAATAATACATCTACCAAAACAGGTCCAGAATACATAGATTGTCAACGCTAAGTGACAGGGCGAACAGTCCGACGACATTTTTCCACGAAAGAATTAGTCGAGTCCGTGAATCCGTGTCCGACTTTTTAACCTTTTTGCTATGTACATTTGACATCAACTACTTTCGTACGTCAGACTGAGAAGTCTACTTCCTATTTTAATTATCCTATAACCGCGTTTAATTATATCTTTGTTCGTAGTTAAAAACTCCACAGTGTATTTTCAAGCGATAATGGTAGGCAGGCATCTTCGGATAGCGCGAATACTGCTGTGAGCTGGAGATTTCGGAGAAAAAAAACATTGTGATTAAGATGGGCACAGACAGAAGCATGTGCCCTCAAGGTAGTTTATACAAATTAAGGAACTACAATAAAGTAGCAAATTGCAAAATATTACGCATAGGAATAAAAAAATACAACAGTTGCTGTCACATATTAGTGATGATGATATATAGGAAATTTTATAAGGGGCTGAAGATCAAGAGACTTTACTGTGTTTTATAATGTTGAAGGGATATTTATGAAATTTATGCTACACATGAGACAAAATATACCTGTAAATGAGCAACAATATTGCCAAATATAACAATCCTTTTTTTTTTATTAGGTGGGGAAAATCCTGCATAGGATACACCTCCAGCTGTCGTTGGGGACAGGGGCAACAGCTGGAGGGTTATGTCGCAACTCATACCAACTAAAGAAAGGCAGGGTTTGGATTGCGCGAGCATTCTCTGCGCCATGGTTACGCGCTCGGGTCGCCCGCAGGTGGTCAGCGGGTCGACCTACGTCTCGAGGGTATCTCGCACCCTCGTGCTTCCTCCAGAAGCAGCGGCCGTGGCCCTTGCTAAAATATAACAATCCTGTGTCGACTATTTTGCACATTTCTAGATATAATATTATCGAGCGATCTTTTTGTACGCTACTCCGGTTGAAGACATATCTTCGTAGCAGTATTACAGAAGATCATCCAAATGGCATAGTCTTTAATACATATCTATCAAAATATTACTTTAGCGATGAACTCTCAAGTACGGTATATCTGGTATGGTATATCTTTTCAGCAAACATATCATTAATTAATCTGTAATATATTCCATTAACATTTCATTATAAGATTTGTAATTATTTTTATAGTTATTGTTGTACATCATTAATAAAGAATTAATCCGAAAGACCAAAGGGGAGTCCTTACTTATCTGGTGCTTGTGCCCATGTCAGAAGAAAATCCTGGATCTGCCCTTGATTGTGATGACATCATAATCTTTTTTTTTTTTTCTCGTACTGACTACGCTATTGACCCGGCAGGGTCTACACAGCTTCACCGGACTACACACATCATACACGGACATCATAATCTATTTTGCTGCTATGCTCCGGTTAAAAATATATCACCGTGCACCTAAAACAACGATGTTTCCTAGATTTTTTTATGAGATACGTTATAAAGTTGTTGTAGAGGAAAAAAAAACAGTACACACTTTTTACTTCCTCCGTGAATAATCTATGAATATTAAACCCAAATGAAGACACTACAAAAAACCTTAGCGTTCTCGTAAAAAGCATCTGTGATCCAACCGTCCCATGAATATAGGATCCCTTAATTAACACTTATAAACAGTTTCTGAGTCCGCCTGAAAGTTTCTCCGGTTAAAAAAAAAGTAACTTGCGAAACACATAACCCGAAATTGGATTACTGTACGACGCGAAGTGAAGGCTTGCGCCCTCATAAATATTTTAAAAATGTACCCCTATCAGTGATCTTTTAACCCTAAAAACGCTGCGGCGCACATTCCCGGAGTTCGGGACGATATTAGATGGGCAGGTAGGACCAATATTCGTTGAATCCCATCACGGTATTGCAAAAGAATCAAATTAGATATACAATAAGCGGGGATAGTGGTCGTATTTACATAAGTATCCGAGCTATTTGGTTGGTTGATAGGAGATTGCGGCCGGGTTACAATATTGCTCTTGTTTACAACGACTGTCGTGACTTTGCCGGCTGACGTCGAGCCCTGTTTGCTTTTCTCAATCGAATATTTGTGTTTTTCGATACCTTTTACTTGTTCTAGTTTGTTTAAATAATAGTTTGTATTTATAAAAGTGTTTATCTATTTATACTATCTGTTTAATACAGGTTTCTTTGAGGACTTCAATGTATATAATATATACTATATGTGTTCGTTACATTATTTTCAAATTTCCTTACAATAATTATTAATTAATATAACAGGCTTTTTAAAAAAAGAGTTTTGTTATTCATAAGCAAATGTCAAAGATTCCGTAACATTAACTAAAGATAACTTAATAAAATCAAAGTTATTACCTGTTAAAGTGCAACAGCCCTAGCCGAGGTTCGGCCACTCTGGCACCCTTGAGCTTGTTGCCAAGCGGCGAAGTTCCTTAAGCACTCGCCTTAGTAACCCGGTGAAGTTGTGAAGCCCCGTCAGGCCAATAATGTCATCATTTTGAAAAAAAAAACATATTAAAGTTACATGGTTAAAGAAATGGAAGTGTCCGGACCTTGTACGAAATCATTTTTATACCACACAATAAAATTTAAATGCGTACTAATATTACGAACGAAAAGGGTCGTCCGAAATCCACTGTCTATTGGTAAAAGGGGTTATCAAATCCATGCAAATCCACTGAGTGGACGTTAAATAATACATAAATACGTGGAAATACGACAAGTGACCGTGTTCAATAAAAAGTTTTCGGAATAACTTCTATCACGTGGGCCCCAGGACGATGCGGTATAAAATTCCGAAAGGCCGTTTAAGGGTTAAGGTGACGGGCGAATAACACACGCGATTTTTTTGTCGGAGTTTTTTTAATTTTTATTTATTTTAAGGTAATAATAATTTATATATTTACTGTGTAAGTTTGAATAATACTTCAAGGCCTTTTCGAAGAAACTACTACTCTTTGCAAACATTCGAGTAGGTCTCATTGTTTGTGATCAAGTTCAAGTAATTTTTATTTCGTAAGTAAATTACCTCTTCAGCCTCGTCTTTTCTATTATATATTACATTTACAAAGCAAGTAAAATGATTTAAGGAATAATAAAAAACGACTCACTTAATAGTATTTATTATATACAACTGTTATATCATTCAACATTGGATTGAAACGATGATCGGACTGTTTAAGCATCCTCAAATATGGCATAATTCAATATATCTGTTTTAAATTTTCGACGAAGGCAAACAATATAAAAAATCAAACCATGATAGTGGGACATTGCCTACTACTCGCTTGACTAACTACCATAGATAATTTTAAAATATGTGCCAAACAAATATAATAAATCTCTATTTTAGTTCTAGTACTTTTAAGTTGCAATTGGTGACCAATTTAGGCTTAGCATATTACTATTCTAAGCAACGCATCGTTACTTTAGGTCTTGTAAAATTGTAACGAAATTACTTAACATAATATTAAAAAGGTGATCACCAGATACTAGTATATTCTAAGGTTATTTTAAATGAAAAAGATAAGTTATCCAACTTTTATCTTCATCTTAAACGTCTTTCGATAAGTCATGGAATTTGAGCGTTATAATGATAAATAAAATCGCAAACGTGTCGCAAAAACGCAGGTGAGTTCGCCCGACCCCTCGGACACTATCTTTCAGCGCGACATACCGAATAATATTAAATCCAGTTCATCGTATATAGAATTCCAATAGACTCTCTCGTGTCCCTACCGTGATGTCTATTGCGGTCGGGCTGTATGAACGGCTTGAATGGTGACTGTCAAATACTTGTTTTTGATAAGTTTTCATTTGACTGTGTACCTACCTACATGTGAAAATATTGTTGTTTCTATAAATTTTATGTTTTTTTAGAGTGAAGACTTCTTTAATTGCATTGAGCGGTATTTTTGTGGTAGGAGGAAAACTTATGGTTTCACGTCAACGACGTGCTAGTAAGCGTGACCGACCGACTAGCGACGCGTAATATAGCGGCCTTGTGAACCTTTAAGACATTCAACCTTACTAATATTATAAATACGAAAGTAAGTTTGTTTGTTTGTCACGCTTTCACACGTTAACTGCTCAACTGATCATCATGATATTTCCATACACGTTGTCAGGAGTACAGAGAGGAACGTAAGATACCTTTCAAGCAAAATATATATAGTTCCCGAAAGATAAATCAAATCTACATTAATGCGAGCGAATCCACAGGCAAAAGCTAGTGATCAATATAAACAAAAATTGAACTCTCTCCGAAATTTATTCATAAACTGAAGACTTAGTCACTAAATAGCTGTGGTTATTATTACTTAAATATTATTATTATATTATCTGACGAAAGAAAGCTTTGTAAATGGATTGATCTGTATTATATAGATTAAAAATAATTACTACTGTCAGGACAATGTGGCACGGACACTGGAAAACACTTCTGGAGGGTCAACGGAGAAAAGAAATATATTGAAGCACTGTGACTGAGTTATCATTATGTATATAGTGGTAGCGATCCACTAACAAACACTCTACCGCTCTGGGCATTTTTCAACTTCAACTTTTTAATAATGGCGTCTCGTAGATATGAATTCTGCCAGTGTCAAGTCAGTCATGGCAGATTGACTTTATAGGCGGTATTTATTTTTTATTATATAATTTAGTTCTTCCATATTAGGCCACTGAAGACGCACACAAATACAAACACGGCACTTACAGGCAACATGGCTTAAATAAATGTGTATTTACAGCCATTTATGTAGCCAGAGTATTGACAAAAAGAGAAAACGCACACAAGAGCAAAGATTATTAGAGACATTATAGCTAGAATAAAAATTATAAAAGTATGAAATTTGACTATGTAAATAATTTCTTAAACAAATTTTCGTAACAAAAAAAACGTTGGCTTATCAGTAACGAACGATCCACCGGCGGAGTGAGGAGATCGAATTAATATCGTTGAATTATCCCGCGCCCGGGATTGCCAATCATCCCGGGATCGAGACTGATCCCGGCCCTCGGGAGCGGCTGTAATAAGTGCATTTTATGAATATTCACACGTCGACTGTTCAACTGTAGGATCCCTCGAGGTGGAAACGATTTAATTAAATATCCTGATGATTTTTACATTTCAATTATTGAGAATAGATTGTTTTGTGTTATTAATATTTAACTTTGGACGTTTTTCGGGGGTCTAATCCGAGCCTTGGCACATTTTGAATACGCTAAAATGTGTTAAATCTAATATTGTTTGATTGTATACCATCATCTCATCGTATCAAAACAATAAACATTTATTCTTATCCACCACGATTTTGTCAAAAATTTGTCTGCATATATGTACTTTTTAGTTTTATCTTATATTTTAGTTTATGCTTTAAATTATTCTTTAAAAACAGTAACACGTCAGTGTAATAATAACGTTAAGAATAAAGAGAGGAGTTGGGCTGATATTAAAAAGCATAAAAAGACGATGTAAACATTGAAACTTAGTAAAATTGTGCATCTGTTAATATGACTTAATTTTCTTTTATTTCTGTTTTCTATTTGGGTGACACAAAGTATATACTTAGAACTTTCAATACAATTAGAATAGACTAAATTAATTATTATTATTATTATTTATTACTTAATTAGACTTTGTATCAAACTTTAATAAATGAATATTTTGTGTCAAATATTCAACGAAACTTTTTGATTTTATCCTTGTTTTACGTTAAGGAACTCAGTTGAGCGCACATGTTTTTTTTAGTAAGGTGATCGTGATTCAGCCATACAATTTCCATACTGGATTGAATAACATACGGAAACGTAACTAAATAATTTATAAATTTTTAGCAAATTAAATTAGATATATAAGGATCGCGTTAGTTTCAGTTCCGTCATACATTGATAGAAATATTTACTAAAGTAATTTTTTTAATGTTATGTTAAGTGTCTGGACACTTATGTTTACTTGTTAAAATCTTGAATTCCGTATGTACCACGACTGATGCGTGTGGAGCCGAGCTTACGACTGAGGCGCGCGGTATGGTACCTCGCTAGCATAGACATTCACAGTTCGGCCGCTCTTTTCGGTAATCTTTGGTTCTCGATCCCATGCGGCATATAACACGTACCTCTCGATTATTCCGTTATCGCATGACGTATTTTTGACTTACAATTTTTATGGTGTTTACTCCGTTCCTAAGTGTCGTAGTATCATATCTATAAATATAATAAGAATTTAAATCTAACGTATCTGTTATATTTAAAAAAATAATAGATAAGTAAATGCAAATACATAAATACGCTAGTCTAACGTGTCTGTTATATTTAAAAAAATTACAATTGCTGCAGGTGTCGAGTAATGACGACGCGACTTAAGTACGAGAGAAAAATAGATAAGTAAATGTAAATACATAAATACATTCAGATGACTTTATTAATCGTTGTTTTCTTACATAAGGTTTCACGCAAAGTCGCGGGTACAGCTAGTCTAGTCTATATATTGTCAATGGAAACATTACATCCCATACGATACCACTGAATCGTATTCTTGCTAAGACTTCTCTCAGTAGATTCTGGGGAGGTAACGCGGGGTGTTCTGAACCCCACGGCGGACATAATTGGATATTAACAGACACATTCTGTCACTCGTTCAACAGCGCGGTTAGAAAATCGGAATGATTTTCCAATTAATTTTTCGTTTCAATCGGTCCTCCGGTGCACACTGTTTCATATTGCTAATTGAGATGTCAATCAGTTCTGATATTATTGTTTACTGGATTAAATGACGTTGAATTTCGATTGACGTCCGCGTTTAGTTCAATAATTACTGTCAGTAAAATGAATAGACTATATTATAAAATATAGTATCGCCTCTGTAGAAAGACAGATAATAAAATTATTAGTATTAAATCGTTTGAATGATTTGGCTATAAATGATTAATAATTATTTTCGGGCCCGGCGGACATTGTCCCGCCCTGATATAAAAAAAATCTTGATAAATGATATACCCAAACGTTCGCCATGAATCACTGTATTTACTTATGAAAACGGCATGAAAATCCGTTCAGTAGTTTTTGAGCTTATTGCGAACAGACAGATATATAAACGTGGCAGAGGACTTTGTTTTATAATATTTAGTGATAAGGGGCTTTTCACGGGATCTTGGTTTGTCATGTAGTAGATTTTATATATTATCCTGCGTTATTTGAATCTATATTTTTTAATATTGGCAATGTTTAACGTAATATAGTTTGGTTATTGTGCATAAGTGAAGTGGGTGGGAAATAATACCACGGAGCGTGGATTCTGACTTGTCATAAAAACTCCATGGAAAGTTTTAACAAGATGGCCACCATCTAGTTAGTTCATTGGAATGGTCACAAGAAACCTGTAATATAACTACTCGACCGTAGACCACAATCTACTAAAAGATTAGTTTGCCAAAGATAAAAGTCATTAAAGTGATATTATTGCATAGTGTTGAGTTAAAGGTCAGTAAATCCTTTTCATTTATATAGAGTCGGTACTGCGACAGTCGTGTTTACACATACAGGCGATATAAAGGAGTACGCACATAGAACTCGGAACGTCCGGCCCCGCGGAAACGGCATTAAAACTTTTGAGTGATTTCGCTCAGTCAAAAGCTGCAAGACGGGCGAGGTCCGGCTTTGAACGAGCGTAGGGTTGTAGCGTACTCTAAACATTATTACAAGGACTCCAATTTTTCTATAACACCTTATAAACTACCGAGAGTTCCAATTGAGCTTACAATGACAAGATGTACTTCAAATAGGAAGTTCTACGGAGTCGAAATATCTCTAGAAATTGTAAATAGGGTAGTAATTTATTTTAACGTGAATTGACCTCGCAGAATATATACTTGTTTATCACTTGTTCGGAGATATAGTATTGATACTGGCAAATACTTCTCCTACACCAGTAGAAAATAAAAGAAGTAGGAATTTGATGACGAAGCTTCCCATCGTTGTGTCTATTGAAAAAACAGAATACGAGGAGTACTTCTTGGCATATTCTCTAACACATAAGTTTTTTTATCTATCCTACCGTTTTCTAGTTTTAACGTGAATTGACCTCGCAGAATATATACTTGTTTATCACTTGTTCGGAGATATAGTATCAATAGATACTGGCAAATACTTCTCCTACACCAGTTGAATATAAAAGAAGTAGGAATTAGATGTCGAAGCTTCCCATCGTTGCGTCTATTGAAAAAACAGAATACCAGGAGTACTTCTTGGCATATTAAGAATACATAAGTTTTTTATCTATCCTACCGTTTTCTAGTCATAGTGTTTCGGATTAAGAAGCAATAGATACGTAATATATACACAGAATATAAATTTAATACTTTCATTATAAACTGGGATTAATTACTCAGTTGTTGAAAATATAAGCCCTCTTTTGGCAGTTTGAATATATGAATGCGAACTTATTTTACTAAACTCATATTTCATCAAATGATATAGGTAACATTCATTATATAAAACTTTATCACAAAAACTTTTTTAAAGGTTGACTTTTAAGAATTTAATGTTTATTTTTGCAGCCATGTTAATGGATACTTAAAGCTATATTAAATAGCTTCATCTTCTAGTACAGGATCAGCTGATGGATCGTTCGTTGTATACTTCTGCATAATACTTATTAATTAATTAATAGTGAAATCAATAATTTTTATAATGAAACTAAATCACGTGTAATCTCGCCGGTCGCCGTCTTGTCGGACGGGAAATCTAGTAGCCCGTACGGAGTATATATTCGGAATAACGATAAAACACATTTTCCAATACATTAACACAAACGTTACATGAAGTGTGAAATGCGTGCCGGCCCTGAGAGGTGCGGATGTGGCGGCGACCAAGTGTGGACTACGGGCGAGTTCTCCCAGCGACTAATTTGCGAACAGTCGCTCGACTGATTCCTAGTTGATAGTCGTTTTCTGTGATTCATTAAACTACATTGTCAGGTTACTACTGTTCTGTAAAAGCTGCATTTTCAAGTACTGTTTTGGTTTTCATAATGTTTTAAAATGTCGTTATTTCGGCAATATATTATCTCTGTTGACAATTTACTGGCATACAATTAAAAAAAAAAAAAACTGGAATCGATTTTTTTCGTTACCCTTGGCTGATTTTTTAACCCAGATTTCACAATAGCGGATTATGTTTCTAATTTTTCTTTTATTTCATCACATCGTAAATTGTATGTAACGGTTTAGTTTCATGTAGTTTTACATAAAATTTATGATTTTACAATACATAATATGTTAAATAAGGTATTTTTTTTACCTGACGGTGTCAACAGTCCGTTGACCTGTGCCTCATGAAGTCATGAAGTCAGGGTGGAGCTTAAATCTTTATGGTTTTGGACAGTCCAGAGGTTAATTTATCATTCAGAAATTCAGCGTATAATTATATTGTTTCTATGAAAGCGGAATTGACAATTTGTTGGATTTTATTCTGTAAATTGCTTTTACAAAAGAATCCAATGTAACAAATAAACCTTAAAATATTGAATCCATTTAAAATGAAATGAGACAATCCCGCATTATCAGTCGGACATCTTTGAAGCGTGTCCACACGTCCACTCTTTATAGGAAGGCGGGGGTAAGTCTCGGCACGTGGGGCGGCAGGGGGTCCACGGGGGGTCAGTTGACGTCTCCATCGTCCGGCGCGTCACCGGCAGATCAATGCCGGACGGACCCCACCTGCACTTTTAATTCGCGATACGGGGGTGGTTTAGAATGGCCCTAACGCTCTGCTTTTGTCTTGATACCTACTTAGATGAAAAGAGAGTTTGATAAAGAATTCATAGAATATAATTGTTTGGAGAAAATTATAAGAATTTCCATGAAAAGGTTTATTATAGAGTGGATCAATATGTGAATGATGGTGATCTGTAAAATTGACTCCTTCCTATGTATCCACTAAAAATGACTGGGATGTATAATATAGTAAGTTCTTGTACGTTGTACAAATACAAACAAATGCTGCATTGTTTTGCATTAAGCGATAACCCGAGTTTGCCGGAGGTGCGAGTTGTGCTGGCTGGGTTAGTGATATTGTATATAGATTCATTTATGGGATATAAATATATATATTGTCGAATTTATGAATTTATTGTCAATACTTCATGAGCGGACAAACGTCAAAACGGCCTTCATAGCGTGCCGCTATTATGCTTGAAAAGCTAACTTTGTATGAGCACGGTTTTTGCCTTATTGCATTGTATCATTCCGATTTCATTTCGATATTCCCTAAACTTTTTTCTCAGAAGTTTTTGTCACAGTTTATTTACCCTTTCAGCAATCGTCTTTCGGTGTGGCTCGTCCGAAATGTTCAGCATTCGTTCTGCTGTCCATTAGTTAGTTGAAATACAGTTTAAGTTGGTGAAAAGTGAGGACACTCGACCGCGAGGGTATTGTAGATGTCGCGCTGGAACCGCGGTGAAACAAAAATGGTGAACAATTGAAAGGTTTTAAAATAGTTTGTCAGTTATTGACACGATTTTGTTTTCGGTTAAGTTATTTTTGATGTTATGTGTTTATTATATCTTTTTGTAATGTCAACTTTGATGTTCTTTCGCGATAAAGGGTTTTGAAAGTTAACAGAAGTATAAATATTGGATAGTTGTGTTGGAGAATCAATTCAGAATATGAATATAGAATATTATAACGGAGCTATACGACTAGTTGGTAAGTAATCCAAACGAATAATGATGACAAAAGCTAGTGATGTCCAATACCACAACAGCCTTGTACACCACGATAGGATATTACCGATAGGTCTCGGATTTACTCGAATTGTTAGGTCCAAGTTAGCTGCCGAGTATATCTTTCTCTTTAGCATACTGGCTGAAATGTTTGAATATTTTGTAAACTAGCTGTGCCCGCGACTCCGTTCGCGTGGAATCTGATGAAATAAAATAGCGACTAATAAGATCATCTGAATGTATTGAACCCATTTATCTACTTTTCTCTCGTACATAAGTCGCGCCGTTATTAAAATTACAATAACTTTTGATAGAGTGAACCGATTTTAATGAAATTAAGACTAAATGTTACTCGAGGATGTGCTTTATGATTTTCTTGGTGAGGTTTCGTGAACGCAGTGATGCGTATTCAAACAAACAGGCAGACAGACATTTCTAAAAATAATTGAACTGTATTTTATCACTTCTTCCAAGACACCTGCAACATTTTTTTTCACAAAAAACCAAAAGTACACGTTACATTTACATTCTTATTATATGTATAGAAGATAATAGATTAACTAATGATGATTACAAGCTACCTAACATCATGCTACGACGCTTAGGAACCTAATAATTGCTATACAAAAAATTAATCATAAACCACGGTAGAGTTTATAACGGGATCTTGGTATGTCATGTCATGTCATGTAGTGGTTTTTTTTCATAATCTTGTTTTATATGTCTCTGTATTTTGTAATATTGGTTTTACGTAATACAGTTCGGTTATTGGGTAGTACAGTTTAGTTATTGGGATGGAAAATAATACCATGGAGCATGGATTCTGATTTGTCACAAAAACTCCCTGGACAGTTCTAACAAGACGGCCATCATCTTGCTAGTTCATTGAAATAATCGCAAGAAACTTGTAATATCAATTACCTACTCGACAATGGCAGTAATAATCTACAAGAAGATTGGTTGCAAAAAAAACACAGTAAACTTACTTTACAGCAATTCTTAGTGTTAAATATGATATTATATTACCACCGACTGTAGGTCAGCATGTTATTTGCATTATCCAGGCGTATTTATTTGTAAAAAAAAAACAAAATCTACATTTTTTTCTTTGTTTATGATAATGTTCGCTGGAGACAATCGGACACTCGTCCGCGACGGTTGTAGATAAGGGCTTGTTTTTTTTTTGCTTTTTCCCCGGACGGAATTCAACCCTTTGACGTTATCTGCGTGACGTCACAACTCGTCTTGTCCCCGAGCGCGGGAAATGTAACTGTTTAAAACAAAATTGTCTATTTATTTTCCTCGCCACATAAAAAAATGTCACAACCGTCAAAGTACATTTTAAATACTATGACATCGGTGTTTTTTTTTCTGTGGTAATCTTTGGCCTAAATATGAAGTTAATTTTAAGTGTCCTTAGTTATAAAGTAATAAGTGAGGATTTTTTGGCGGGATCTTGAAACGTCTGCATGTAGTGGATTATATATTTTATTCACAATCTTCTGTTATTTGGCACTAGGTATATTTTGTAATAGGGATGGTGGCTTACGTAATAGACATAGTTCGGTTATTTTGCACTAGTGAAGTGGATGGGAAATAACACCACGGAGCATGGATCCTGAGTTTTTTTTTCTGTGGTAATCTTTGGCCTAAGTATGAAATAAAATAAAATTAACTTCAGTTAATTTTAAGTATCGTTAGTTATAAAGTAATAAGTAAGGATTTTTTGGCGGGACCTTGGAACGTCTGCATGTAGTGGATTTTATATTTTATTCACAATCTTCTGTTATTTGGTACTATATTTTGTAATATGGATGGTGGTTTACGTAATAGATCGGTTATTTTGCACAAGTGAAGTGGATGGGAAATAACACCTCGGAGCATGGATCCTGACTTGCCACAAATACTTTCTGGGAAGTTCTAACAAGAGAGCCGCCATCTTGTTAAGTATAAGTTTGCTTATAAATTGTAAGGGGTAGATAAAAGGAGATAGGTCACCTTTCAACCAGAAAAAACCTTTCACCTTTCGCTTCTGCGGGTCGCGTTTCGGGATCAGCCTGTGTAGATTCGCAGGCCGGCATGACAGCGGCGGCCGGAGATGGATAATGTATCACTCGGTGGTCGCCGCTGTTTTTTTACTGTACTGTACTTATCATCAGACATAGTGCAGTCACTATGCCGTGATACAATAAAAAAAGTTCTATTTGCGATGGATATGTCAAAACTACATGAACGCAAGCGACGCCGCGAGCATAAGCTTGTAGACAATATTTTCTTGTTATAACTGTACGAATTATTGTTATTATTCGTTACAATTATAACACCAACTAATAATAAAAAATAGCCTTAGTGTTTTTTGATAATAATATCGATGACAATATTTTCTTGTTATAACTGTACGAATTATTGTTATTATTCGTTACAATTATAACACCAACTAATAATAAAAAATAGCCTTAGTGTTTTTTGATAATAATATCGATAACTGATGTTTAGTTAATAAATTGCCCTTAATACTATATATTTGCAAATGCAGGGAGACATAGAAAAAAAAACAATTCAAACATTTTGTTTAATCTGAGAAACACCCCAGCGTCCCTCGAACTCTTCACGGCGCCAATAAAACAATACAACACACGTACTCGTATGTCGCGAAAGTAAATTCCTCCCTGTGTAGGGGTGAGTAGGTATCGACAAATGAATATCGATATCGGCTATTTTTTTACATTTTATCTCTTACTCCTTCTACTCGTTCAATACTTACATCTAGAATTGACAAAAAACTAAAGATTTATTTACGGCAGTTGTTATTAATTTCTCTTTGAATAATGACGTATTTATGTAAATTCTTTTAACTGTGTCATAAAATTCAAGTCATTATTGTTTGAGCGCGCTTACCTTACTTTCATAATGTAGTTATTTAGGAAGCTTATAGGCTATCAAACATCTCGCTACGAGCATTAAGAGCAGGGTAAATATTATACAAAGTTAAGCCAGAAACGTTTATCGACGAGGTGGTTAATTGCGGATCAGTTGTGGTGTTACAGGCCGAGAAAAATAAACGTCAGTGAAACGGCTGTTCGGCTTAGATATTTATTAAACATTGAACAATTTATTGGAAAATGTAATCTAATTTATTTAAAAAATATATGTATTTCCTTAGAGTATTAAACTTAATGATAATAAAATATTGTTTTACATTAAAAAGCCGAGGTGGTCTAGTGTAGTGGTTGACCGATGTCTGTAGGTTCGAACCCCGGCATGTACCGATGAATTTTTCGGTATTCGCGTAAATCTACTAATTGAAATTAGTTGATTGGTGTAGGAAAACATCCTGAGGAAAACTAAATCTGAATAATGTTAGCGTAAAAAAAAGAATTGTTTCCATCCTTTTATAAACAAAAGAAGTAAATTTGGTATTTCAATAGGCGATATACAGTATACACCCCTAGTCGGTATTCCCAACCCCTACAGTTCGTTATCAGGATCAGCCTGTTTAGATTCGCAGGCCGGCATGACAGCGGCGGCCGGAGATGGATAATGTATCACTCGGTGGTCGCCGCTGTTTTTTTACTGTACTGTACTTATCATCAGACATAGTGCAGTCACTATGCCGTGATACAATAAAAAAAGTTCTATTTGCGATGGATATGTCAAAACTACATGAACGCAAGCGACGCCGCGAGCATAAGCTTGTAGACAATATTTTCTTGTTATAACTGTACGAATTATTGTTATTATTCGTTACAATTATAACACCAACTAATAATAAAAAATAGCCTTAGTGTTTTTTGATAATAATATCGATAACTGATGTTTAGTTAATAAATTGCCCTTAATACTATATATTTGCAAATGCAGGGAGACATAGAAAAAAAAACAATTCAAACATTTTGTTTAATCTGAGAAACACCCCAGCGTCCCTCGAACTCTTCACGGCGCCAATAAAACAATACAACACACGTACTCGTATGTCGCGAAAGTAAATACCTCCCTGTGTAGGGGTGAGTAGGTATCGACAAATGAATATCGATATCGGCTATTTTTTTACATTTTATCTCTTACTCGTTCTACTCGTTCAATACTTCCATCTAGAATTGACAAAAAACTAAAGATTTATTTACGGCAGTTGTTATTAATTTCTCTTTGAATAATGACGTATTTATGTAAATTCTTTTAACTGTGTCATAAAATTCAAGTCATTATTGTTTGAGCGCGCTTACCTTACTTTCATAATGTAGTTATTTAGGAAGCTTATAGGCTATCAAACATCTCGCTACGAGCATTAAGAGCAGGGTAAATATTATACAAAGTTAAGCCAGAAACGTTTATCGACGAGGTGGTTAATTGCGGATCAGTTGTGGTGTTACAGGCCGAGAAAAATAAAGGCCGGCATGACAGCGGCGGCCGGAGATGGATAATGTATCACTCGGTGGTCGCCGCTGTTTTTTTACTGTACTGTACTTATCATCAGACATAGTGCAGTCACTATGCCGTGATACAATAAAAAAAGTTCTATTTCTTAAAGATTGCTTGTCATGAACCCTACAAGTTAAAAAATACATTTAATATTACTGGTATTCACTAGAATAGTCACGTTAACGTGACTAAAAAACAAGTACTCAACATTTAAATAAAAAATAGCCTTAGTGTTTTTTGATAAACTTTTGATAATAATATCGATAACTGATGGATAGTTAATAAATTACCCTCAATACTATATTTCCAAATGCAGGGAGACATAGAAAAAAAAACAATTCAAACATTTTGTTTAATCTGAGAAACACCCCAGCGTCCCTCGAACTCTTCACGGCGCCAATAAAACAATACAACACACGTACTCGTATGTCGCGAAAGTAAATACCTCCCTGTGTAGGGGTGAGTAGGTATCGACAAATGAATATCGATATCGGCTATTTTTTTACATTTTATCTCTTACTCGTTCTACTCGTTCAATACTTCCATCTAGAATTGACAAAAAACTAAAGATTTATTTACGGCAGTTGTTATTAATTTCTCTTTGAATAATGACGTATTTATGTAAATTCTTTTAACTGTGTCATAAAATTCAAGTCATTATTGTTTGAGCGCGCTTACCTTACTTTCATAATGTAGTTATTTAGGAAGCTTATAGGCTATCAAACATCTCGCTACGAGCATTAAGAGCAGGGTAAATATTATACAAAGTTAAGCCAGAAACGTTGATCGACGAGTTGGTTAATTGCGGATCAGTTGTGGTGTTACAGGCCGAGAAAAATAAACGTCAGTGAAACGGCTGTTCGGCTTAGATATTTATTAAACATTGAACAATTTATTGGAAAATGTAATCTAATTTATTTAAAAAATATATGTATTTCCTTAGAGTATTAAACTTAATGATAATAAAATATTGTTTTACATTAAAAAGCCGAGGTGGTCTAGTGTAGTGGTTGACCGATGTCTGTAGGTTCGAACCCCGGCATGTACCGATGAATTTTTCGGTATTCGCGTACATCTACTAATTGAAATTAGTTGATTGGTGTAGGAAAACATCCTGAGGAAAACTAAATCTGAAGTAAATTTGATATTTCAATAGGCGATATACAGTATACACCCCTAGTCGGTATTCCCAACCCCTACAGTTCGTTATCACGTCCCGGACATAATTTAAGACAAAGCGGGGCCGACGGTCCGTCCATCTGTGCATCGTCATCCATACGTCAAGGAAATGTTTGCTTCAACTTCGTTTCCCGAAGTCAGCTAATAACAGACACTATTGATGAATCTATTTTCAGTCCCTTTGTAAAAAAATCACAGTTTTTTCATTGCAATAAGAGAGTAAATTTTCCAAACGAATTGAATAGGAGACTATAGTTTATTTGTAAAACGAAAATCATTTTTTAATTTTTGTAAATTTTTTTCTCGAACTGGCTATGCTATTGGCCTGGCAAGCTTACAGCTTCACCGGACTACTAAACAATTGTTATATTTTTTGATTTTTAAAAATTTAATCTTTTTTAATAATTTATAAATAAAGAAGGTATTTTTTAATTAATACCTTTTTAATTTTCTGTCATAAATATACTTATACTATACTATACTTAAACTTCAACACTGATAGACTTGAATAATGGCTTTTATTGTTACTAAAATTTATATTGTAATTTAACGCATATAAAGTCGCGGGCAGTTGCTGATTATATATATAATCTGCGCAATAACATCATACTTACAAAACATATAATTAAACATAAAACATTTTAGTATAGAAAAACTAAAATATAAAATTGGATTCACCGTGTCAGCGTATTCACAATAATGTTACCCATTCTTCGAGTTCAATTATAATAAATATGACGTCAAAGTGGGTCAGGGGGTGTGGGGTCTGGAGGCGGGGGGTGCCGGGAGACGTGGGGGGTCCGGGAGGTACGACACCCGTCAATCGATTGTCAAGGAGTGCAGCACAGCGCCGGGTGCAGTCAGGGAGAAATCTGAGAAAATTGTATGCACGCGTATCGACGAAGGAAAATTCAGTTGCTATTTTTAATGTATTATTCTGTCTGTATAAATTTGTATAATGATGTACTTACGATTATTCGTCATAACTTCACAAGTCACGGTTTAAAAAAACACACTCTAAATCATTAGAAACTTAAATATTCCTCATGTCTGTTCGGCCCGTTGCGTCAACAGCGCAATGATCACGATTCTCATATTATAATTGTATATTTTTGATGACAATAACACGATTGTTTTATTATCGTGACTCATGCGTGGGTGATCTCTGCTTACGACATTACGATAAAGTTTATGTGTCGCGCTCTACCACTGATTGAATAAGTAATGGATGTGGTATATTATACTATGTTAAATGAATTTAGAACTCACCTCTTATCAAGTAAATAATAGCATAAGCTTTCTTTAAATATCATACTTAATTTCGTTTGGTGTAAGCATAGGCTCAGGGTAATTATTTTAACAATTAAAATTACCTTCCTTGGAATACAATTCATGTTATTTTTCTGATGTAATAATATACGTGTAACTTTTATCTGGATATATATCTTCACGTCAAAGTGTGATTTGCCGATGATTGTGTGGACATATGACATCTGGTGGAGACATTAAGCACGGTGACTAATGTACCACAGGTGATCTGTCTGCATTTAATAGGATTATTTTGATACAATTGCCCATATTTTCTACAGTATATTATTTCTAATATCTTTACGGTTTTACTGTTTTATATTGATATGTATTATTTTGGAAGTATATTTTACATATATTTAGTATTATAATACGATAATAGTAAGCTATAAACGATTTGGAATTACTTGATTTTTGTGTAAATTTGTTTGTGTTTAAAATTATCGCAAAATAATTTGCCGCATCCAAACGTTTTTAATCATGAACAATCCAAACATGAGGCAGTAATCCGGGAGTATTCACGAACTATTTCTCGCTATGTTTATATATAGTTTATAGGTCTATCAATCGCTTGGACAACAGCTGGGGTACTCGTTAAACCGACGATGATTGATCTCCAGTCGACGATGACTTTGTCGCGGCTTTAAATGAATTTATTTACACCCATTATTATTTTTATTGTTGGATATACGTGCGTCAAATGTCTCTCTAACGTATAAATTGTTTTAATGGGCTATTTGTTAAGTTTCAGAAATAGAAACGGCCAAGGGCGGTGATTTTTTGATTATTTCACTCTACCTCTTTTACGCGTGATGTTTGGTAATTTTTTATGCCTTGGTGAATATTTTGCCGGTGTAAAATAATTTCGACAAATGAAACAAAAGAAAATACTTGTAAGTTTTGGCTTAGGGAAATGAGCATTGAATTTTCTTTAATTACTTCCACCATTGGCTTATAGTACACGGAAATACCTTGACGGATCTTTTTGCCCATATGTATGTTTATTATAATTAATGAAGAAATAACTATAATTATTGTTTATCTTATATTTAAGGTGAATCACTGCCAAGTTTATTAATTGGATTTATAAACTATGCTAACGGTTATTCAGCCTCCAAACTCGAGTTGCCGAGAAAATGTATCAATAAAGTATATGTCGGTCATATATTCAATTTATGAAAATACTATGTCTGATATATTGTCTTAAGGTACAATGAAATACTTGCGCGATATATACAGAAATAAATTAATCCCACGTCTGTTCTTTAGATCGCTTTGAAAACCATAGAGACGAGCATGTGTTATATTCTTTTTTACGGAATTGTAGCAGGTTTTTTTTAAATAAAACCCTGAGGTAATAGTTTTATAGCTTCAATTATCTTTAAAAGTAGCTTTTGTTACTCCTTGATTATGTAGCTATCTAAAGAAGACCGAGTTTTTCAAGTTGGTTCAGTATTTTTTGAGTTACGCATAAAAAACCGCAAACTTTTCTCTTAATAGTAGTAGCTTAGAAAAAACAATAATTTAATCAAATGAATATTACATTAAATCTCTTAATGTAGGTATTTTATATACGTAGATAATTGCGACGATGTTTGCGAAAATCACTACGCCATTTGCAATATGTAATTGTGAAAAGTGCAAATGAAAAACACGTCAACATTGTTGAAGTCTGCGACGTGATTTTTACAGTAAACACATAAATCTGACTTCTATCTGTCAGAAAACCCGCGACGTTGGTTAGCAGACGGGATATTTACATGCGTTTAAAATATTAATGTATAAAATTTACCCAAATATTAAATATGTATTAGTATTTGATGAAGATGTGACAAAGATTTTTTTTGTTTTCGTGGCACTATATTAAATCTATTTCTTACCCTTGGTCTCACTTGCGATGGATCGGTAGATGATTTTTCCTTCATTTGAATTTCATATTCGTCTTAAAATTGTATGACCTAATAATGATCTAAATAATGACAAACCTCGGCATTTCCTTGTTTGTGCCTAGCCGATGATACGATGATAACACCGTCCATAAGCCTTCTTCCACTAACTCCCTACGAGTATAGGAATATAATATTTTATTTATTTAAAATATCCTGTGTACGGAACTCTACTTTCAGTGGCAACATAATTAATGAAAAACAATAATCTGGAATTCAATAAATAGATGGTTCAGCAATAAAATCGTACATATTTATTACATTACCCAAAATAAAAACAGATGAATATATGGCTATGGTAACTTGTTATTTTTTATTTTATTGGTTACTTCCTGAGAGTCATGAAAAACAATTTTGCAGTTTTATGTACGTAGCAATTAAATTTTATAATGTCGTTTAAATCAGGCCAATTGTAATTCTATAGCATGCAGTAATGGGCATATTGTTGAATAAATAGTATAATAAATATAAAACATTTTTTAATTTGCTATTCATCTCATTGATATTGTAAAAATTCATAGAAATTCGATTTTATAGAACATCAAAAAATGTCACTATTTGCAGCCGCGATTAATTGTCGTCCGTCTGTAGTGTTAATCGAACGCTTTGTTTTGATAACACTATTCAAAGTTTTATATAAAACATTTATGTCTTCGTCTACAACTACTCTAGTTTAAAGTTAATTAAAAGATGTTATATTAAACAGTTATAATAGTTGTATTCATTTTTATGTAAATATAATCATGTATTTTATCACTTTGTAGGTATTATAATAATATGGTACATAATACATTATTATTTTTGTATCAAATTGTAAGCTAACATGACAGAAATTTCACTCGATGTTAACTGGCCAAGTCATTAGGGTGGACTAACTCAGGTTAATCATCAAATTTGAACTTAAGTCCGTCTCCAAGCATTATATTAATTTTACAATAAATATTACATATGAACTCGCATTGGATATATATTTAACACTGAAGAATCCATATTTTTGTCACCTATAGGGATATTATTGACGGGTTTGTAAATATATAATTTTGTGATACTAGTACACGACAAATTCTAAATAAAATAGATCCAGAAGATAATTTAAAAAACTCTTGTACTAATCAATGTTTATAAACTTTGACGAAGTTTAAGCGATAAAATAAAGAACACCATTCATTGGACAACAAGCTCCGCAGCCACGGAAACTCGAACGTGCAGTCAATATCATAGACATCGCTAGACGGATCCGACCGCGCCGCGTCGCTCGGGACCATTACCATATTTTTGAGGCGCGCAATGTTACAGCAGTCGTAAACATCGCACAGAATGAGCACTAATTCCCCGGTAGCTGCCTTGCCTGCGCACAAAGAGGGGGCCTCCGTTTTACATAAATTTGTCATATTTGCACGCACCCGCCCGCTTTTTGGCGACGAGCGTGCCAAGTTTTAAGCCGCGGTAAACGGGTTGATGTGTTCTAATGCGCGCCATTCATAAGCCGGCGCGCGGTGTGCTCTACTCCGCGCAGATATGTCTTGCATATGTCACATTTCTTGTTTCTCGTATAATTTTAGATACCTAGAAAGGAATAAATTCTTTGTTGTTGGAACAACCATACAATTAAAAGACAAAAATGAGAAAAGACAAATAAAATACATAGTATGAAACATGAGAAATAAAGGCGTCCAACAATTGGTAAACCCGTTCAGCAAATGTGCAGTACAACAGTACTGCAGCGCTGATTTTCGATGGGAACCCAATATGATGAAAAATACAGACGAATTGATAACCTCCTCCTTTTTTTGAAGTCGGTTAATAAAAGGACGTTCAGTCGCCCATATTAATGTTACAAAATCAAAAGAACAAACCTCTTACACCTCTATAGGAAGTATTCTGTACAATGAAACTACAGATTTCAATAAAGTAGAAGTCGAATAAACATCAGCAATTAGTAATTGTACTTCTATTTATAAGAAGGGGTCGTCCATTAATTACGTGAGGAGTTTTTGAGGATTTTTTTTAAACCACCCGGTGAGATGTCGTGAGATTTGTCTTGACCCCTCTCCCCCCTCTACTAATCTCACGCGAGATCTTTCAAAATATGTATCTTGAATATAAATGTTTTGGATTTATTAAAAAGAACGCAGTTTGTTTTACTATCTTTATCTGTACTTTAACTTTTTTATTATTTGTATATATTTTGTTATAATTGTAATTTTAATTAAATTTCTAAATATCGACAATAAATAGCTTTACATATATACTATCTATCTATATGGATTTTTGATGGGAACCCAATATGATGAAAAATACAGACGAATTGATAACCTCCTCCTTTTTTTGAAGTCGGTTAATAAAAGGACGTTCAGTCGCCCATATTAATGTTACAAAATCAAAAGAACAAACCTCTTACACCTCTATAGGAAGTATTCTGTACAATGAAACTACAGATTTCAATAAAGTAGAAGTCGAATAAACATCAGCAATTAGTAATTGTACTTCTATTTATAAGAAGGGGTCGTCCATTAATTATTCAACCATATAAGTAAAAGGGACAACATTACGTTACTCACACAAGGTCACGATACAATACTACAAACAACGAATATTCATTTCGTTATCGCGTCATTATTAAAATACGAAACTAAACAGCAAATTAACAAATAGCAGGATAATTGGCAGCTGTTTTATAATAACAAGCGTTCTAAAGTGACATAACAATGTACGATTGTCGACAAACTTCTTGATCGTTCTGATTGGGGTAACCCATATTAATGTTACAAAATTAAAAGAACAAACCTCTTACACCTCTATAGGAAGTATTCTGTACAATGAAACTACAGATTTCAATGAAGTAGAAGTCGAATAAAGATCAGCAATTAGTAATTGTACTTCTATTTATAAGAAGGGCTTGTCCATTAATTACGTGAGGAGTTTTTGAGGATTTTTTTAAACCACCTGGTGAGATGTCGTGAAATTTGTCTCGACCTCTCTCCCCCCTCTACTAATCTCACGCGAGATCTTTCAAAATATGTATCTTGAATATAAATGTATTGGATTTATTAAAAAGAACTCAGTTTGTTTTACTATCTTTATTTGTACTTTAACTTTTTTATTATTTGTATATATTTTGTTATAATTGTAATTTAAATTAAATTTCTAAATATCGATAATAAATAGCTTTACATATATACTATCTATCTATATGGATTTTTTTTTTAAATCATAGGAGGCAAAGGAACAGGTGAGTCACCTGATGTTAAGTGTTCACCGTCGTCTATAGATACTAACAACACCAGGGGAGTCGCAAGTGCGTTGCCAGCCTGTGTTTGCGGGAGGGGAGAGGAAAGGGAAGGGGAGGGGAGGTGAGCCTCCGGCTCTCTCATTGGCCGAACGAAATGCAACAATGCAAGCACTGTTACTTCACGTGGGTGTTTCTGTGTAAAACATTTTTAAACATTTTTTTGCTTAAAACAAAATTACGTGATATTTGCCAAAACCTCCCCCCCCTTCCTAAATCATTCACGTATTTAATGGTCGCCCCTAAGAAATAGTATTATTGCAAAAATATTTTCTGATAAAATATATATATTGTTAATTAAATAATAGTTATGTTTGTTTTTCAGGTAATCTTTTCGTCTTTACACACACCATAGCAAATTTAAGGGTAAGCTAATATGTTAACAATTATCCTGTGAAGAATGAATAACAAAATGAGAAGTAGAGAAAGTTGCTATCGCGACGTTTAATTACCAAGACAAGTCACCACGTTAAAGATACATAATTAGGAAACGAAATGAGTATAAAAATACTGAATGCACTTTTAAAGTTTATTTTGTATTTCTATTTAAAAAGCTTATTCTAAATTTGTTTTGTTTACAACTTTTTATTTGTTATCTATTACGTATTATAAAAATAAAGTTTGTGTATGTAAAATGAAAATAACAATTTTTTGGTTAGATCGTGGATATGGCGACAAATAATAAAAAGATTTTTTTTATCTCTATTTTTATTTTTTGTCTGTCCATTTGTTTGTTTGTTATATTATAACGAGAATTTTACTGGCAGATATCCGAAATTGTAGCGGGTTGACATATTCTATATTTTTTGTTGAACTGTTACCCGTGCATTCGTCCGTATGAAATTGATTAAAAATATATTGTTTACTGTAAACAAGGGCGCGAGACGTGCACTGTACTGAACTCCAAGAATAAATATACATAATCGAAAGTCATATGTTTGTATGTAATTTGAATTATATTATGTTTTTGGTCAATTTGGCGGCCATTTTGTTATACTTACAGCGCTTTCGTCTACATAACTCAGTGATTATAGCAACGTATAAGACTAACTTAATTATATCAACAGTATGGGCATATTATATCTATATAATAATAAAATATTTAACATTATATTTTATGTATATATTTAACATATTACTCGATAATGTATAGCTTAAAATTTTCATTACTTTCTTATATAGTCGTAAGTGAGCACTAAAGGTCAAATATAGAAGATTAAAGGTCCGGGTATATTGTTGATGGTAAATCATATCCCATTCGATACGCTGTTAGTATTCACATATGTAATGTACATGTTACAGTAGAGGGACAGCGTGTCGTACTTACAAATGTTTGTGAAAAAGCATTTCTGTAATATATACCTACTCAAAATTTCACATTTCAGTAATACATTTTAAAAAAAGCGCGTGCGGAACCGCGGGTAACAACTAGTATTCATATAAAGTCATACGTACTACAATTTC
>MU159916.1:38625-92759 GCA_015888305.1 Antheraea pernyi | reverse complement strand
TGAAGGAGGTTACTATGCTCGACTGTATGTATTACTTTACTCTTACGTTCCAATTACCCGTTTTCATTGTACATTCTACAATGATATTATAACATAAAATACCCTTAGACAAAAGTACCCTAATAAAATTCAAACTTCAAAAAATCAATGAACTATGGTCGAATGTCGACCTCTGGGCGCCCACTAGTCTATACTAATATACAAAGCTGAAGAGTTTGTTTGTTTGTTTGTATGGTTGAACGCGATAATCTCAGAAACTACCGGCTCGATTTGAAAAATTCTTTCGGTGTTAAATAGCTCCTTTATCGAGAAAGGCTATAGGCTATATACTATCACGCTAAGACCGATAGGAGCGGAGCACCAATGAAGAATGTTTCAAAATCGGGTTTTTTTCCTTTTAACTGCGTGTTAGCGTTAATATTATATACGTTGCCATGGCAACGTGGCAACTTTTTATCGCAAGCACTTTTAAAGTTTATTTTGTATTTCTATTTAAAAAGCTTATTCTAAATTTGTTTTGTTTACAACTTTTTATTTGTTATCTATTACGTATTCAACTTTTTATTTGTTATCTATTACGTATTATAAAAATAAAGTTTGTGTATGTAAAATGAAAATAACAATTTTTTGGTTAGATCGTGGATATGGCGACAAATAATAAAAAGATTTTTTTTATCTCTATTTTTATTTTTTGTCTGTCCATTTGTTTGTTTGTTATATTATAACGAGAATTTTACTGGCAGATATCCGAAATTGTAGCGGGTTGACATATTCTATATTTTTTGTTGAACTGTTACCCGTGCATTCGTCCGTATGAAATTGATTAAAAATATATTGTTTACTGTAAACAAGGGCGCGAGACGTGCACTGTACTGAACTCCAAGAATAAATATACATAATCGAAAGTCATATGTTTGTATGTAATTTGAATTATATTATGTTTTTGGTCAATTTGGCGGCCATTTTGTTATACTTACAGCGCTTTCGTCTACATAACTCAGTGATTATAGCAACGTATAAGACTAACTTAATTATATCAACAGTATGGGCATATTATATCTATATAATAATAAAATATTTAACATTATATTTTATGTATATATTTAACATATTACTCGATAATCTATAGCTTAAAATTTTCATTACTTTCTTATATAGTCGTAAGTGAGCACTAAAGGTCAAATATAGAAGATTAAAGGTCCGGGTATATTGTTGATGGTAAATCATATCCCATTCGATACGCTGTTAGTATTCACATATGTAATGTGCATGTTACAGTAGAGGGACAGCGTGTCGTACTTACAAATGTTTGTGAAAAAGCATTTCTGTAATATATACCTACTCAAAATTTCACATTTCAGTAATACATTTTAAAAAAAGCGCGTGCGGAACCGCGGGTAACAACTAGTATTCATATAAAGTCATACGTACTACAATTTCAAAAATCAAGTCGGTCTAACACTTTTAGTTGGAAAGGTACTTATTTTTTTAAAGGTATTTATTCATTTGTGTGTGACATTATAAAAGATTATCGTTATTATATTTGATACATCTGATTGTTTACATACAACATCGAACTGAAATAAATTCACATTTTTCTTAACAAAGATTTTTCAATAACAATTTTTTCCGCTAAGAAACTTTATTTGAAATAAATTATTTTATAGAATTCCTTGCATCAAAAATGTAGCATGTAAATGTTGCATCAAATATGCCAGTCCTCGCTAGTCGAGAGTAGGTAACCAGAATCAAGGTCAACCGGTACCATCTTTCTTTACTATTCCATTTAGTTAAAAAAAAATCATAACTTAAAATAAATTAAGAGATATCAGAGGGAGTTTAGTGAATATTTCGTTCTTCAATATGATAAAATGATTAGTTTTTGTACCATAAATTGTTAGGGTTGTAAAAACTAGGGGCGTTCTTAGTAAATTTCTGGAAGTAAACGATACTTTTGACTGTCTTCGAAGATTAAAGACTGATCACTTTTATGTTCATGCTAGGCTTTGTTGTATTTATCATATACGATACGTTCCAAACGAACGGTGAGCCTGAGTTATATGAATCGTTCCTTGCACAGTAAATCATTCACGATCAACTTTCAAAGCGTCTGTATTAATCAAAGATGAAACTTAACGCAGACTCGGCATTGTTGGGATCTATCAAAGCCTATCCTTTTTTTAATTTAATAATCTATTTTATTATCTATACACACTATCTATGAAATACCTTATTTTTACTGTTAAGTTGGTGTGCGTATTTGTTATATAAGACTTTTTGGATAGTGGAAATCTCGGTATATTTCGATCTCTAGCATACTGGTAAAAAAAAAGTGAAACATTAGGTAATATACCTAAGGATCAAAGGAACGTCTCGTCTGTAAATAAAATCTTCTTTGACGATGAAAATACGGATCGCGAAGCGGTCATATGTCAGACTAGAAGGAGTTAGTGTTCCATCCACTTTAAATTGAGATGTTTTGACGATTGATTGATGTGTTAGTTTCAACTGATTACTTCCGTCTTACATTAGGTATATAAACATATATCTCTTATTCTGTGTTAGAATTATGTAAATGCAAGTATTGGCGTAATATCTGCCGCCAGTCTCACTATAACCGTATTAGTGAAAGTTTAGTTCTGAAATCAATTACCTTACTAACTAGAACTAGTGAACTTTATTCTGAACTATCTTAAGAACATCTGTTTTGTGTGTTATTTTTTTTTAAGTTGCTTAGTAACTTTTTCGAACGATAACTTATAAACCATATTTTTTTTATATAAAAATCAATAATATGCCGAATTAAAGTTACATTTTTCTTGTGCATAATTGGTTTATGTAATTTTTTTTTCTATAATTATGCTATTCAATAAAAGTTTCCTAAAACATGTCTATGCTTATGCCAAGTAGCGGTTGTCACGAAACGATTATGAGCAGGTAGATAACATATAACCCCTGTCTCTAACCTGACCAAATGATCTCCCCAACGACCGGTAGTTCCGCTTGCCCCCATAGTTTTGCGAACGTTCCCAGCTTTTAATTATAATACTTTATAGCTCAATAAATCACGGTGTACGTACGTCCTGCTCCGCCGCGCGCTACCCCCGCCCTCCCCTCGACACCGCCTTTGAAGGATATCAGTTCAATTCTCTTGGTGTAATAATTTATAAAGAAATTATTCGTTTGCTCGTCGTGGGGGGATCTGCGAGCTTTTTCTCTCTGATGTGTGCCTGTGTGATCAAGTTTTGGTTAATTTATTGTTATTATGCATGGGGTTTGATTTTTTTTGTTGCTAATGTCTTTCTATGTGGAGTTCAATTAAACTACGATGACGCCGTATCTCTAAAAATATAACCGTTTTCTAATTTAAGCCGATATCTCTTTTTCCTTGACTGTCGACGCTTGTAGTCCTATAAATTTTAAATATATTTCTATTGATATTGTTTAACTTATCCAAGTCGCTGGAAGCTTCGAAAAACGTTGGCTGAACCGACTAAAATGACGTAAAAATCAAAATTATACGTCCTAGGATTTGTACAGAAATTGGCTAAACCGTTGGGTTTGTACAAAATGCATTAAATAAGTGCACACAATACAGAATATTCATTATATTTAAGCCTAGAGTGCATAGAGTAAAGTAATATATAACAATAAATAAATAATATTACCTAAATATTCATTATATTTAAGCCTAAAGTGCATAAAGTAGTATATAACAATAAATAAATAAGATTAACTATATATTTTTTAGTTTTATTATTGGCAACCAATCTATAGTAGATTATTACTGACATTACCGAGCAGGTAATGATATTACAAGTCTCTTGCGATCACTTCAATGTTCTAACAAGATGGTGGCCCTCTTATTAGAAGTTTCCAGGGAGTTTTTGTGGCAAGCCAGAAATCAATGCTCCGTGGTATTATTTTTTTCCATCCACTTCACTTTTGCACAGTAATCAAATTGTATTACGTAATACACTACCAATATTACAACATATAGAGTCAAATAACACAAGATTATGAATAAAATATTAAGTCCCCTACATTCCAGGTTCCCGCCAAAAACTCCATTATAAATATTGTAAACAATATCTAATAACATTTTGGCTCTACTCCTTTGAGTGCTATATATATCCAAGCTATAAGCATGATCAATAATTTCGGACATACTGTAGTTGACAGTATATTCTTATACTCGTAGTAGAATAAAACGCTGGCTATATCCCTGAAAAGAGCATCGCCTTGGGTGGTGTTCTCATAAAACCCCACCATACGCCAAACGCCCGGCCGTGTTCCCGTCGCTCGTGACAAACGCTCTGTTTATTAAAGTCAAAATATAATACGGGGCTGGTGTAAATCATACGCCTGGCGTAATGTCTCGTCCCTCCCCATCCCCCACTATAGATTCACTAATTTTCAACAATATTACTTTGTCTTTGATAGTAAGCGATGTGTTTAGAAATGTTGACTATTTATGATTTCGTTTTAGGTCAGGATTATGATTTAGTTAACGAAATGTGCAATATTTTGAAATATGGACACCTAGAGTAATGTTCTTAAAGTACCGTTATGAAATTGAAAAATAGAAATTAAATATTTTTCGTCCTGCAAGATCCGTCGTCTTCTTCTTTAATTTTGTAAGTGTAAGTGTAAGCGATACACAATTCCGCCAATGTCATGTAAGCACAGACTGTACGCTGACTATGGCTGATAGTGTCATAAACGAAGGAGAGTGATTAAAAAATGTAATACGAAAAGTTATTGTATATTTCACACAATTATACCTACAACAAAAGTTATGTACATATTGATTAAGTAATAGACAAACTGATTAAAATTTAAAATTAAAGAGTTATTATTCACTAAAGCTAAGACACACGTAAGATTAGTACGACGGGGAATATAAAGAGGGAGGACATCATAAAGGGAGAATCAGTGTTTCGAAATTCCGTAGTAGCTGGCTGGCGTAGGGATTAAATCCTTATTTTCAGTCGAGAAGAGATCTTTGTCCAGTAATAGGATATACACAGGTTGATCACCATAATTCTTGAAACTAAGTTCCTTTTAATTACTTCCTAGTCTTGCCATAAATAATGAAGTAAAGAACAAAAATTCTATTGCAAATAACATTTATTACTTTTACAGTGTGTTAGTTTAAAACTTAAATTTAAACAATTTAAAATATAAAAAGCTTATTCGAAGTGGTCTCCATTGGCTGTAATACAGTCCTTTAAACGTTGAGGCCAGTTATCAATAGAAACACGATGGTGTTCTTAAGGGGCTTCACTACCTTCTCAAGAATGGTATCTTAATACACTTGTGCTGATGTTTTGATACCTTTTTCACAAAAGTATGGCTCAGTTATTCCTTCATAACTAATACCCCACCAAACCATCACTGAAGTCGGATAGTGCCCACGTTGCACTCTGTCGACTAATTGGGAAGCTACCTTAGAGCTTTGAGCATAAATACGTTCATTATGTTTGTTAATATGTTGCTCAATTGTAAAAAAAATCTCATCCGTAAACAAAAATTTTCTGTGACCTCCCTTTGCGTACCGCTTCAGTAGTTGTTTCGATTTTACCACCCTATTCTTTTTTAAATTATCAGTTAAGAAATGACCAGTACGTCTCCAATAGGCTGCAAGTCCTAAGTCTTCTTTTAAAATACGCGACATGGTTCTAGGTGCTATCTTCATCTCCTGAGATAAAATATTTTGCTTTCAGACAGGACTTCTTCGAATTCTTTCCCTTTGACCACCTTTTTGGTATGAACACTGCATGGACGGCTAGATATTTTTCTGTCACAAACAGAGGAGGTCTCACTGTACTTATTAATAGCCCGGTACATAAACATTTTACTAATACCAAGCGTATGGAGAGTTTTAAATATTGCATTTGGTTCCCTACCTACTTTGTGTAATGCAATCACAGCGATTCGGGTGTCTTTATCACCCCACTCCATTTTAATATCGCAAAATATTGTACAATAAATTGGCGCCAAAATGAAAAACTCAATGAATAATCATATAAAAATGACAGATTCCAAATTCAAATGTAATATTTTGTTTATTTTAAAATGTAACAGTATTTATGGCCAGACTAAGTATATAGCTAGGGACTATTTGAGAGAGAATATAAATAGAATCTATTTCAACAGTTTTTGGAACAACTGATAAAGGCGTATTAAAGTTACTAGGGTCATTAAAATAATTCAAAGATCCACGGCAAGGGGGAGCTACTGGGGCGGTACGAAATTAAATTCTGTCACAAACGCAACAACAAATCATGTTTATTTAGATCTAAAAATACCTCAGTCGGCCATTACGTCGGACAAACGCGCTCCGAACGCGCATCGTTTAAGAGATTAAGCAAGGAGGGACATTAGACTCAAAATTATTTATACAGGGTCCCCGGGTCCTAGATTATATTACTGCATACACATAAATAACGAAAACAATAAGAGCTATTCAAATAAATTATCTTTTTATTGCCGGATTGTGAAAATTTTGGACACTTATCCGGTAGCGGGTGGAGTGGCCCGATTTATGGCGGTCGAGACGGCGCGGCGCGGCGCTTCCACATCTAACAGCCCCAAACTCTGTTCTTGTGTACATTGTTTTTGTTATTTAACTTTGCTCTTGATTAATTTATATTTTTCTTAACAAATTAAATGGGATATCCACTTGATGTCGTCATAATAATATTGAATGTAAATGGCCAACTACTATATCAATACGACTAGGGTTAAACCAGCGTATTGCCGTAGTCCGGTGAAGCTGTTAAGACCTTGCTTGGTCAATAGCGTAGTCAGTTCGAAAAAAAAACAGCGTATTGCCAATTTCATACGAAAGAAAAAATAGTTTTTATGTTTTTTACTAGAGACAATTGAATGAACGAATGAAATGAAATACGTTTTAGGGAAGTAATATTAAGTGATATTTGTAGAGTGCTCAAACACCATATTTATAAAATCTAAAAGTGAATCTTAGCTTTCATTGACGGAAAATATCCTCTGATAAAATAATAATAAGGCGGTAGAGGTATATTATAGTCCTTAACTAAGATAGATATCACCTAGTTCTAAATTCGTTGACGGTATAACGACGTACAAACGTCAAGCTAAAGGCATTTATTAATACCTCAAAGCGAATAAATATTACTGGTTATTCATTGAGTCTTCTAATCATTACTTTTAGTTTAGGTATTTGCTGTACACTATATGACTTTCAATCATAAATGCAGGACTTTAAATGGGTAAAGGTAGTCAATCAAGCGTATACCTAAACAGACAAAACTACCCATTGTCTGACGACATCCACAAATCTGTAGTAAAAAGAATACGCACCACCAATGTCGTCCACGGCAATACGCCACGGAATTCTATGAATAAACTAATAAATAATCTTTTGAAGCGTTATTTATTAGATGCGGCATTACCGGACGGAAGCCTTGTCCGAGTGAGACAGATGCTGTAACCGTTCGGGGTAGAACGAGACGGGGAACAACGTCGTCGGTCATAAATAATAGCGAACAAAAACAATGGACAATGGTTCGTGGTGAGATACGTCTTCTTTAGGCAATCCCCCCCGCTCCTATAGTGGGGGTATTCAAATTAAATATCGTGTACAATCCGATTGTTCTAAGCGCGTGCGCAAACTAGGGATGGCGATTATTTGCAAAGAGAATCGATTTTCAAAATCAATTGGTGATCTGTGGAAACGGTCCATGAATAAGTTGAGGTCTAAAGAATCGATTATTTAAAAAACTATTTCTTAAATTTTTTGAGCTCGAATAATCGAATCACATTGTATAGTGTCAGAGATTGATTTGCTGGAACGATTCGATGGTTAATATCGATTATAATAATCGATTTTTCTGTATCTAAAAATCTACGGTAGCTGCACTTGAAGTTGAGGTTTTCCCAGAGGTTTTAGTATGGAGTTCTTCAAGAGGGGAATGAACTGGTATTTTTAAGATTCGGCTGTTATGGTGTTACAGGTATCCATAGACCGCGGTGGCCTCTTCCATTTGAGGCGGCCTGCGTGCTTGTTTGCCACCATCATGGTATAATTAAAACCAGTCCTCTAGGTTTAACGTGCTTACCATATTAAACTACATCGTTATTTGTTGAGTTAAAGAAGTCCCAAAGCACATTACCTATTTGACGGATAGTAAGCTCAAACACTATGTCATGCAAATTTTACCGTCAGAAGGTTATAGTATAGGGTGAATTATTACATGAACGATAGTGATGTCTGGAAAGATCTGTGTCTACCTACAATGTAAATGTAATTATATGAACAGGTGTTTGTATAAATATATAAATTAATGTACAGACGACAGCTATAAATTATGACTGAACAATGAATCCGTCTGATTGATCTGTTTAACCAAGTGGTTTGCATGAATTTATGCTATTGTTTTTCCTGAATGATGATAAATTGTTTATCTTATTCGTTCGTCTTTTGTAGAGATAGAAAATTATTATATGGAATATTGATTGCGTTTAGGTGAGACATTGCCTTAGTTTATAGAATTTCATACTCGAGTTAATGGGATATTGAGAATTTCACGCCAAATTATATTGCAGAAGACCTATTTCTGTCTCAAAGCAGCAGTACTCTCTTTGTTGTGATCAGGTTCAATAAGTGTGGTTGTGCACATACTGGCACAGAATGCGTCCCAACTACGGGCTAATGAGGTTATTTTCAAGTTGGCTATACTATATAGCTATGGGCTATGACCACATTAACTTCAGTTTTTTTTAAATAGTGTTTGAACACAATCTCATTTGATGTTAAATGGCAGTTTGCCTGGTTCTTAGCTGTCGGAACGCACAGGGTGTATACACAGTGGAGGTCTTTTGTAACAGGTTTTTAAGGGTTGTAGTTTTAGGAACCTTGAAAGTTTTCATCACGACGTTTTCCTTCATCGAATGCTCCGCTTCATTGTAGGGATTCGATACCACGTTTATCGACGCGGAGTCCAAATATTTATTTGCTGTTACATAACATAAAAAAACCAACTAAGAATTGATTAAGTGTCTCCATTTCCTGCTTAGTAACTTCTACAATAAGAGATGATCTTTTGTTATATATTTGTGAAACATAATAAATTTACTTGAAAATCTTATAAAACTTCTATGTATTTTAATTTGTTCTGTTTTTTTTTTAATATTTTAGAAGGCAAGCGAACAGGTGGGTCACCTGATGTTAAGTGATCACCGCCGTCCATAGACACTAGCTACACCAGAGGAGTCGCAAGTGCGTTGCCAGCCTGTTAAGTGATCACCGCCGTCCATAGACACTAGCTACACCAGAGGAGTCGCAAGTGCGTTGTCAGTTTGTGCTCGGGAGAGAGGGGGGAATGAGTAGGGGCAGTGGGGAGGGGACGGGAGAAGAGAGGGAAAGGGAGGTGGGTCTCTGGACCGAGCGAAACGCAACAATGCAAGTACTGTTACTTCACGTCGGTTTTCCGTGAGAGGGTGGTACTACCCCGGGCAAGCCGACGCATTCGTGCTGTGACCAGTTATAGCTTCAGCGTGGTTCTACCGCCTCACAACGTTTACAACATCAAACTCATGTCCCATTACTGGTCGAACCCCTTTTGACTTGGATACGTAAATATAACCACCACATCAACCCAAAACGAATTGGTGATTTTAAACGACAAGAATATTCACAATATTCCGGGTATGCTGAAACACATCCCGATTTGAAGCGCCATGCCCCGGTATTAAGTGTTTCACAAATATAAAGAGATTACCCATATAAATTGTTACATGTGGCCGCTAACTCAAAATGTGCATGCTTTGTACGGTTCTTTATTCCCATAAGGTCCACATAACAATGTTTTCATTAAATTTATCATAGGATTCGAACCTATATATGGTTTCCGAAGAAACCACCACAGAGCCGTCATTGTTTCAACTTAACTTTTAATTAATTAAGTAGATCTAGAGAAACGTTAGTTAATTTATAGTGGCATATTCACTTACTAAGATCTATGCTTACCTCCTAATAAGAAGATAAATGATAAGGATATTTAAATTAAATAATCAAAACAATTAAAAACCTACATGCCTTTGTTAGTGAACACCCACGTTCGAATCTTACAACTTGCTAGGGCTGCCACGAAGTAACTTACAGAATTTGGACTTAGTCCGCATCAAGTTTCGATAGATTCTAGTTACAGTGCTAATTAAATTAAAACATCCCCTTTCGAACAAAAAACATGAATAAGAAAATTAGAATGTAACAAACATTACTTGAACGCGCTAATTTCAGGAACTATTGGGCCGGTTTGTAAAATTCTTTCCGTGTAAGATAGCTCATTTATCTAGGCAGGCTATATGCTATATATCCCACTAAGACCAATAGGAGTGGAGTAGCAATGAAGAATATCGGGAAATCGGGGTTTTTTGTTTCCTTTTGAGAGCTTCCGCAGCGTGTTAGCGTTAGCCCAAAGTAAATATTCCACGCGGACCAACTCGCGGGCAGAAGCTTGTTTAGAAATAAAACAGCCGAATAGAAGAAACTTCTTTTTAAGTCGGTTGATAACAGATAAAGAAGAATATTTATGATTACCTGGCAACCCTACATTATCATTTGCGCGTACACACCAGTCGGTCACAAATTAAAAGAAGCGCTGCCCGCCGCGGAGCGTACTAATTGACTTTTCATGTTCCAAATTCGAAATGTAAATGCGCGCGCTACCTGTGGGGTGCGCCTGCGCAACCTTGTTGAATTAACGATCTAGTTTTGCGTTGTCCTTTTTACTTTACAAATAAACGTGAGAGCTACGTAATTAAATATTACAAACTGGAATCACAGGATAGGTACGACATTGGATTGAACACAATCGTATAAGTGTTGAAAATAATTCATACTGACACTGGCGATTACTACTCCGAAGTTAATTTAAGAAAAAAACAGATATTTACAATAAAATAACAAGCTATCATTAACCGACTTCGTTTCTCTACTAGGTATTCTTGTATCTGTGTGATTTTTTCAAAAACTATACAACAGACTATGATATAATATACAGATATGTCTATAGAAATTTTGGGGTGTAAGGGGTGTCGAATAATATCTAAGATTTGAGACATCCAAGCCAACCTCACCTGCACGTGGTGCACCCTGCTGAATAACGAACGAGACAATGGCTTTTTTTTTGGGAAATCCATACCCTTATGAGAATATTATTTTGAAAACATCCAAAGAAAGAAAGTACTGTGATGCAATCATTGGTTGTAGAGCTTTTTCTAATACATGTCTGAGCACTCTCAAGTGGAAAACTCGTCGCCAAACACCTATTAGTATATTCTGGCAATTGCATTTCACTGTGAGCTCTCCTTATGGTTCAACATGTTACCAACATGTTAGACCATATTATTATTTGTTTTCGGATGCGATTATAGTATAACGTCAAAACACATTACCAATTTGCCTGATAGTGAGTTCAAGAACCATGTCAAGCGGGTTTTAATATCTAAAGATTATTATAGGGTGGATCAATATGTGAACGATTGTGACGTCTGGAAATGACGCCCCTCTCTGTGCATCCACTAATAATGAATGTAAATATTTATGTTCATTGTTCCTGTGAAAATATATGACATCAAAACATAAACCAGATCGAGTTCCTTCCCGGTTCTTCTCGATGACTGGGTTGTTTTCCGAACCGGTGGTAGCTTTGACGTTCATTAGCGCCTTCTCGGGGCTTAAATTGAATAAAGCATATTATGATTTTGAAAAAGTATGAAAAAGCTTTGCCTTATATGTATGACTAGCCTCAGCCCGCGACTTCGTCCGCGTGGAATAGATACTTTCGGCTAACGCTAACACGCAGAGGGAGCTTTCAAAAGGAAAAAAAAAACGATGTTGAAACATTCTTCATTGGTGCTACGCTCCTGTTGGTATTATTAGCGTAATGATATATAACCTGTAGCATTCCTCGATAATTGAGCTATCTAACACTGAAAGAATTTTCAAGAAATGGGATCAGTATATGCTGAAATTAGCGCTTTGAAGCAAACAAACTCTTCAGCTTTATAATACTAGTATAGATTGGAGTTTGAATAGTAATACTCTTAGCTTATTAGTTATGCTTATTTCTAGGTCAAACCAATGAGGTTTAGCAAATAATTTTGAAAGAGTCATGTCTGTTACTACAAAATACGTACCTAGATAAAAGCTACAATTGTAACATTATATAATATAGTACTCTCGAAACACCACCACTATCAGAATTATTCGAGCAATATTATGTTTCATTAGCTCGGTCCGCGTCTTCGCTCACATTAATGTAGATTTAAGCCATCTCTCTGGACAATACTTCTTTGACAACGTGAATGTCTTGAGTAATTAACGTGTATAAACCTAAACAAACAATTTCCCATTTATAATATTAGTTAGAATTAAAGTTTAGTCAATAGTTCTCCAAGAAATACCTCCGTAATAATTATATTTGCTAAAAGATAATAATGAGCTTTTTTACAAATACGATTTGCTAGCAAACTATATCAGCGAAGAGACTAAACATATATTAATACAAGTACACTTAAGCCGCTATGAAATTTATATGGACCTCCAGGGCTCTATAATCTTCGTATAGACCTATTCGGCTAAGTTGAATGTAGTCTAAAGTTCTATATTAATCACAGACCCCAAATTTAAATAATACTTAACGTGAAGTTTAAATATTATCATAAAATAATAAAATTCATGTAAATGTCCGTTGATGTGTTAAACATGATTTGTTATAATGTTTCAGTAAATTGTATCTACATATAAAAATCGTCGTGTCGTGAAGTAGTGGTGGTCTAGTGGTTTGACCGGTGGAAATTCAGTCTGATGTCTGCAGGTTCTAACCTCCGTCATGTACCAAGGATTTTTTCGGGATTCGCGTATATTTACTAATTTCAATTAACACTATCAGCTGACGGTGAAGGAAAGCATCGTGAGAAAACCTGAACCTGAGAAATGTTCTTATATATAACTAATGCATGTGGGAAAACATATAACTATGGGTTTCTCAGTGTTTGAAATCGCCAATACGTCGTGGGCTGGCGTGGTGATTATGCCCATAACTTCCTTCGGGAAGAGGCCTAGGGCCCCCCCTGCAGTGGGTCTCTTACAGCTAAGTGTTATTTTTTGGAAAATATGTACATGTTTTCCAGTTTCCAATAACTCACCACTAGGTGATGCTGCAGCCTGTCAACTTCGGTATCGACCGATTATCAAGGGTTAAGTGTATATATAATGGCCTTTACGTCTACAGAAGACGATTTAAACAGCGTTATGGAGACAGAAGTCGCTATACACAGCCCACTAGGTGATGCTGCAGCCTGTCAACTTCGGTATCGACCGATTATCAAGGGTTAAGTGTATATATAATGGCCTTTACGTCTACAGAAGACGATTTAAACAGCGTTATGGAGACAGAAGTCGCTATACACAGCCTCGCCCACAGGATCAACAAGTGAATATCAAGTCTGGAGCCGATTAGTTATTACGCAAAGACAGGTGACGTTTAGTAGGTTTTCGTCGAAGTAGGTTGGACCACATTTTATCGTGGTTCACGACGCCCTCATGAACGCACCGCTTCCACCTGTTTCTGTTCTGAGCGACCTCCTGCCAGCTGCTACAGTCAATGCCAAAAGAGGACATATCTCTCTTGGGGCAATCTTTAAAATGTATCAATGGAGGCCATTCCTCTTTGCATACGTTATAACATCCAGCAAGATACGTCTAGGCATACGTAATGCATCCATACGGTATACATGTCCTAGCCAGCGAAGACGCCTCTGTTTCAGCACAGCAGCTATGTTGGGAAGTTGAGCAATCTCTAAAACTATCTCGTTTGTGATCTTAAGGGATATTAAGTGTAGACACAGGAAAATTACATAATATCCATTTTTCATAACTCAACTATTTGTTACAATAAATAACAATAGCAGTATATAAAGACAAATGCGTGTATAACCGCGGGCACAGCTAGTAGCCACATATAAATAATAGTTGAATATGAAAACAAAATAGTAAATTTAAAAGTTGTTAACGCTCCGAGTGTGTAATAATTTGTGATTTTAACATAATAAACATTCGTTAGTAACCACTTGGCGTCAAACCGAGCCGTAAAAAATCACCTAATGTATCGTAATGGGCAGCATCAATCACGATTATGAAGTGCGAACGATGAAGAAATCTGAAAAGACCCGCTCAGAAATAATACTCGATTCACCATTAACCCGGGACGCGTAACGTTTTAAAAACTCACCCGCGCCCACTGTATAAATCTAAATCCTTTTAAAATTACGATTTTAAACTCAATAGATTCAGGAGAATGTGTGTGTCGCTCTGTCTGTCGCGGCGCACACGAAAATAGCGAGTTAAGGCGTCCAAATCCCGCGAGACCGGTAGGGTTGTCGCGTTCACAATTTTACATTCTTTTACGTGACTGTACGTATAACGTCAGATATACCATAGATCTATACGAATGTGTTATACTGAGAAAAATAATTGTAAAACCATTAGCAAAATTAGTAATATATTGTTCGTTTTTAAACAGTGAACCTTCACACTCGGTTCGGTGACGCAGTGTATTGTGCACAATAGCCAAGTTATAAACCTATCAACAATATCATACATGTTGTGTATATAGAATTAGTGTAGTATTTCAAATGTATATATTGTGTATATTTAAATATTACTATTATATATTTACATATAAACATTGCTAAATCTCTATGAACTTGAATGTGTTGAATGTGTTTTCACTTCTATCGTGTGGTCATTAGATCTCGCCACTTTTTTAATTGTAACGTGAGATAGCGATGACTCTGTATGTAGTGATAAGTATAGAAAAATTCAAGAAAAACGGTGACCATAGCGAGATCTACACAATCCATTGTCAGACTTCGCCGTCACAAACCGTTTTGCTTTAAGTTTTGTTTTAAAAGAAACTTCTTACTGGAGTGCTTTGAAATTGTGATCCGCGTCGTTCTGTCTGACGAAAATGCGTGGGAGTAGACACTGTTGGGTAGAGTGTTGAAAACACCGGTTTTCGTCCGATCACCGAAGTTAAGCAACGTCGGGCGCGGTCAATACTTGGCTGGGGGACCGGCTGGGAACTCCGCGTGATGTTGGCTTTTGTTGTATTTTTTTAAATTGTAAGGTTTCCCCGTAATACAAAAATTCCACTTTTATCTTGTGTCTAGTTTCACTTTTTCTTGTGTCTTTGTGTGTCTTTACGACACGCCCTGGTATATTCATTTTGTTTTCGTTTCAATGTAAAATATTTATCTAATATTCGAATAGAACACCAAATATAGAACACAAAATTGTAAAAATATTAATAATTACGTAATATATAATTGTTGAAGTGTTGTATGCGTGTGTGACAGCCCTATTAAAAATCACGCGAGCTCCGACTCCTGCGCATGACATTCTTTATTTAATTGGCGACGTGATAGATCGTTACGTCGAAGTTGTGATGTTTCGTCTCGTTTAAATTTGTTTTATTTCCAACAAGAATTCCGGGATGTTTTATTTGTCCGCGGAATTAGCTTTGTTTATCTTTTGTACACCTTGTATTATGTGTATTTTTATATATTATAAGTCAAAAAATAGTTCGAACATCCCGGGAATCGGTGCGAAGCTAAAGCAATAAAATATGTACATACAGTATTTATACGAACTATTTCGAGACGTGTCAACTAGATTTAGTTCGACCGACTGCCGTAGTAATCCGCGTTGATACTTTTGCTATGAGAGTCAACTAGGTATGTCATCGATTTTTGCATACTTTTTTTTATGACGATTGTTGAATGATATCTCAGACTCTTAAGTCATTCTCAATCGAATACTCTACACTATGTCATACAATAAATATGTCTACATATGTGTTATAAATATGTATTATTATTACGTGTCCATTATTAGAACAGCTAGCAATATAGTGCAAACGCAATGGTGCAAACCTGTATGCAAAATTTTATGATAATGATTTTAGTTTGAAGTTATTATATGATAACAAGCAAATAAACAAGCAAACTCACAGTCGCGTTTATTTATAATAATTCTACTTTAGATTATCTTTTATTATTATCGATAATAACAATCGTTGGTCGGTGTTATCAAAACGTGTGAAAGCATTATCCAACAATCAATATGTTTGAAAGAGAGAGTAATTCACCTCGCTCATACTCAAAGTCACAATAGGAAAGACAAATATTCATTTTTTTATCGTGTAATTATTGTAATTTACAATACAATATAAGACAACTAATTACCTAACAGCAAAATAACATACAACAGTTTATAACAGCAATTATTGTAATACAACACAATTTGATTGATATATATTTCTCACACCCGTGTTTCCAAGGCAATTAAATAAATGAAGGCGACTGACGATCTACTTTCACTCTCCATCGGTCACAGTTGCTCTTGGTTGTAAAGAAACACACACTAGCATGTGAAGTGTCTCAGTAACTGCGCTGATATTAAACACCACGGGTCATTAACCGACGTTGAATAATATTTAGACATGCTATTGTTCTTTTGTATAGATTTATACCCGTACACTCACCAGACACTGACGCGTAATGACCTCGTTGATTGACCGGTTATTTCGCGTATTTACATAAGGCGTCGCTGCACATTTTCACCTGCGCAAGCGCAGCGCATCGGTGCATACATCAACACGATTATAACTCAGCGGCACCTGTTTAATTTCATTCGCACTAGAGCAGGTGCGGATTTAGAATGTTTCGCGTGAGTGGAAAACGTAACGACCTTGCACATTATGGCGATTATATTACGAGTATAAGTATGAATAACATATTTGATTACATTGAAGATATATTGACATCTGTTACTGAAGAATAAAAACAGTTTCTGTGCGGGGAAAATATTTATTTAATCAAAATATCTAACTTCAATGTCAATCATTGCTGTTAGCTGTTATCTAACAGTAAATAATGAAGTTAATTGTGTAGGAGATAGAGCCACGCTGAAGCTCTGTGCGGGGAAAATATTTATTTAATCAAAATATCTAACTTCAATGTCAATCATTGCTGTTAGCTGTTATCTAACAGTAAATAATGAAGTTAATTGTGTAGGAGATAGAGCCACGCTGAAGCTATTATTGGTTTCAGCATGAATGGGTCGGCTCGTCTGGGGTAGTACCACCCTCTCATAGAAAGCCGACGTGAAGTAACAGTGCTTGCATTGTTGTGTTTCGTTCGGTCCCCTCTCCTCTCCCCCTCACTCCCTTTTCCCCAAACACAGGCTGGTAACGCACTTTCGACTTCCCTGGTATTGTTAGTATCTATGGACGATGGTGATCACTTAACATCAGGTGACTCACCTGTTCCTTTGCCTCCTATGATATAAAAAAATCCATATAGATAGATAGTATAGATGTAAAGCTATTTATTGTTGACATTTAGAAATGTAAGGTAATAATAATTATAACAAAATATATACAAATAATAAAAAAGTTAAAGTACAAATAAAGATAGTAAAACAAACTGAGTTCTTTTTAATAAATCCAATACATTTATATTCAAGTTCGTTGGCCAGTTATAACATAATTTTTTTTTTAATCATAATCAAAACAAATGAATCAACCCTGATTAAATTCTCGATATAGGGCATAAAATAATTTATTGTCAAACTATTAAACGCACTAGACATTCAAATATTTAAGTTTTAAATTGCATTTAACCCTTCTATCGATGATAAGGATGATTGATGCCTAGACCAAATCATTTTAATCTATGCACTTTCGCCATTTTACAGGTGTTCCAGGGTTCCAGGGTTTTATTATGTCCATTGCTGAATAAATTGTGTGAGCGAGAATCAACTGCTTTTATGAAATCGTTTTTTTTTTCCTTGTAAGTGATTGTCCAAATTCCAAAAAATATGTTAAATTGTTGAAGGCCCGGATAGTATAATGCAAAAACATACTGTGCCTTATTTTACAGTAGTTTCCCATACAAATTATTAATCTTTCGAGCTGTTTCTGCAGCGCTGATGCCACGGTGGAGCTCGTATTAAGAAATAATGCGATATTTTAAGTTTTCCATTTTGTAAAAAGAACGATGTCAAAGAAAAATCAAATGGTGCGAAAAAAAATGAATCACTGCATTAGAATCACAAATACACAAACCTAAAATTCAATTATATTTGCATTTGAAATACCGAAGGAAACGCCAGAAATTTGAGATCAAAGTGACCAGAAATGTTTGGTGGAAATTTAGTCTGTTATGTAATAGATTTTATATTGCATAAACTTGTGTTATTTGACTCTATATTTTGTCCCAGGAAAGCTGTAACAAGGGAGGCCACCATATTGTAAGAAGATTGAAATTATCACAGGACACATGTAATATTAAATAAAGCCTACTCGAAAATGGCAGTATTAATCGACTAGAAGATTAGTTGTCAAAATTAAACTAATAAACAATGTGTTAGACAAAACGCCAATTTCATATGTAAGGGCCTAATAAGTTGCAAGGGAAATAATATTTACCCCTGTCGGTAATCGTAGAGTCCGGCCCTGCGTGACAAACTGCACCTGACGATAGATCGCAAGCGCTACGAGAGCTAACACATCACTCTACCAGTTCTAACGAGGTCGCTCAGGTTCCCATTACCCGTGTAAACAGTTATTGCTTAATATTTTATTAGTATTTCTAGATCTAAATTGTCTCCGTGATCTAATGTATATTTGAATACGAATTAATTTGATCTATATAACCTATTAAGTATTAACTGATGGTTTTTCTCGCGGTTTAACTCGCATTAATGAAGATTTAACCTATCATTTTTCTGGATGTAAGGGAACCCATAGTCTTTTCTGAACCCCTGATAGCATGTGTGCGAAATTTCATGATCGCCCGGTGTAGTATCACCCTCTCACAGAAAACTGATGTAAAGTAACAGTAAGTAACTTGTATTGTTCCGTTTCGTTCGGTCAGTGAGAGCGCCGGATAACCCACCTCCCCGTCCCCTCTCCTTACCCCCAAACACAGGCCGGCAACGCACTTGCGACTCCCCTGCTGCTGCTAGTGTCTATGGACGGCGGTGATCACTTACTATCAGGTGACCCGCCTTTTCGTTTGCCCCCTTATAATATATATAAAAAAAGCCTTAGTCCGGTGAAGCTGTTAAGACCTCGCTTGGTCAATAGCGTAGTCAGTTCGAAAAAAAAAAGTTAGTCTGTTACAAATATTACTTAGGATTAGGAAAGTTAGTGTAACAAAATTTTTAAGCTAATGTAAGCTACAGACGAACTTCATAAGTCCGATTATCAGCTGTCACATCTTCGTACAATCTGTTGCTAGCATCACATCAAAAACTCTTGTTAGTTATTATTAAACATTTTGATGAAGATATATTTTTGTACTAGTCATTAGTTTATATTTCGATTTTGTATTACAAGTAGCTGATGCGCCCGCGTATTGTGATTATTTATTGTTATTTGTTGTAATAAATCAATTATTAATAGCAACATAGATAATGTAATAAATCATCGCCTTTAAATATTTACGAATAGGTACTGCAGCGCCACCTAGAGGTAAGTTGTGGAAACATGAATAGCATAAAAACTTTCTTCACAAAAAGAATTAGATAAAACTTTCACACTGTCCAGACTAATGGTGAAGGTGTTAATAGATCTAAAATTCTAGTGACATGAAGTATTTCAATAGTAATCTTACTGAAAGTTGTTTGTACCTGTATACTTGTTAAAAAATAACTAAATCATTTGACATACAATAATAAGTGTTTATAAATGAATATATACTTTCCGCGTCCAGTCGAACCCAAGTTCTGTTTGATAATTATACATACATATTTATAATATTTAGTAGCATTTAAATTAAATATTCAGATGCGACTGATGACTAATTTATGATGCTTATATAAATAGGTCACCGCACTTTGGCATTTCGCGACGTCGCGTCCGTCCGTCCGTCCATCCGTCACATTTTATATTTTCGTTAGTAATATTATATTTAAATTCATTTGAATATTAATGATTTTATGTTTTGTATATAAATATTGAGTTTTTATGGCTACTTCTCAGAGATATAATACAAATTGTGTTATTTGTGTTGTCGATATACGAGACGTTGATATACTAATGATGTATAATTTTCGTTATATAATAATAATAAATAAATATTTATTTTTTGGCTTTATATTTAATATTATACTGTATGTAATATTGGTGTTGGATTACTTAATATAATTCGGTTATAGTGCACAAGTAAAGTGGATGGTAAATAATACCCCGGAGCATGGATTCTGACTTACCACAAATCTCCCTGGAAAGTTCTAATAAGAGGGCCACGATCTTCTTAGAACATTGATATGAGCACAAGAAACTTGTAATATCATTACATAATCGACAATGGCAGTAACAATATACTAGAAGATTGATTGCTAAAAATAATTAAATAATAGATATAACTAATGTCTAGAACCATTGTAAATTTAAGGACACTATTAATATGATGTTTGTTCTCTGTACTAAATAGTGTTAGGTTGTACAACAAAGTCCTTTAGCATATTAGCGATTTGCAGGACTATAAGTTTAAACGCCTTGCCAAGCTGGTTTTGGTGTCAAAAGGCTATTATAGAGTGGAGCAATATGTGAACGATGGTGATGTCTAGAATTGATTCCTCTCTGTGCTTCCACTAAAAACGATTGTAACGTGTATTGTATTTTAAATATAGATTAAAAAGATAAACCCGATCGAGTTTCTTGCCGGTTTTCTCGATGACTATAGGCTATATATCATCACGCCAAGACCAATAGGAGCGAAGAATGTTAGCGTTAGCCCAAAGTCCACGTGGACGAAGTCGAGGGCTGAAGCTAGTATTTATATATAAAGATTCCGTTTAAAGCAAAAGCGTCAGATATCAATAAACATTGAAAAGTATGTGGTTGTTGATGAAATTACAACACGAAAATATTTGTAGGAAATCGTGTCGTTGATACGACGAATCATTATTGTTAGCAAGACGCCCACCGTTCAAATATTAAGAATAACCGCTCATTTTTCTTCCTTTATGACATACCACATTTGATTTTACGTTCATAAATAATTATTATGTTGGTATGTTTTCTGAGACGTGTACGCCCACGCGTTCATGTTATGTTGTTGCACATTGGCGTAATTTTTCACGCTCGATTTGATCGCGATGATACAAACAAAACGTTAAATTCACATTTTTTTGTTAAATTAATACCATTAATATAAATATAGATCATCTAGTAACGATCGAATATTCGTGTATGATTATGTTATACAAACGAAAATATATTTAGATTTATTGTAAATTATACTATTCGTTTTTAATGATCAGTCGTTTCAGTCGTAGACATTCAAATTATTAGTGTTAGGTGAAATTTTGAATGTTTTTTAATAAAAAAAACTCACTATGAAATACGGTAAGTGTCTTAGTGTTTGTCATTTTGTTTTAAACTCGATTTCTAATAAATCCATATTAATATTGTATTTGATATTACTCTTGTACACGTGTAACCCAGTACTATGTATTATAATTAAATGAATAATCTCAGAAAACAAATATCGATACGTAAAACGTGCAACAATGTAAAAATATTTTAAATCTGTTGAAACTTACATCACTCAAAAGGCAAATACTGACGAAGACATCCAAATAACGCTATCTATAGATGAATGATAGTCAGGCGCCAGAAATAGTATACAACATGCTAACTTATAATATGAATGGAAAAGTGACTTTGTTTATTTCTTATGCTAACTACCTAACCGATCATCATGACATTTTGATACCTGCACATTGTTAGGAGTACAGAAGAGGAATATGGGGTGTAAGAGGTGTCAAATAACATCTAAGACTTGAGACAACCAAGCCAACCTCACCTGCACGTGGTGCACCCTGCTGAATAACGAACGAGGCAATGGCGATAGCGGGGTGGTAGGGTTTTACAACCTGACTGGGTCGCAACCACCATGTATATGGCGAAAAAGCCCGTCATAGTGATTCGCTTTTGCGGGTCGCGTTTCGGGATCAGCCTGTGCATATCCAGCTTTTCGCAGGCCGGCATGACAGCGGCGACCGGCGATGGACATTGGACAGTGTGTCACTTGGTGGTCACCATTTTTTTTGGATTGTACTGTGCTTACCATCAGACACAGTACAGTCACTTTGCTGTGCTACTATAAAAAAAAATGTCAAATTTATATCAACGTGAATGAAACCACGAGCGAAACCTAGTATTACATAATTACACTTTTACTTATAAGGACTCAATAATAAATGTACTGAAAAACTAAAAATTATAATTTAGAACACATAGTGTTGTCACTAACGTATACTTATTATTTTGATACAAAACAGACGAATACACTGTCGAAAGTGAGTTTCTAATATATGCATCATAAAACTGCTTTATTTTTCAACAAGACTACAAAACTGAAGTGGTAGTCATTCACCGGACTACCAGCGTTCAAGTGTTGTCGTAAATAAAAGCGGTAATAAAAACGTATCTAAGTCGGTCGCGTCGAAAAGTCGCAAGTGTTGAAGTGTCAAATCAAACACGACCTGTTAATGATTCATCGTGAGTGACAGGTTTGTGATAGTTTTGTAACGGATTTGCAACCGTTTTTCGACGCCTACGTTTAGGCCGCGGCTTCCCATGTCTTTTTCTTACTAAACAAGGATTTTTACTCGTTTTCTTTTTTGCTACAAATATAATATAAGAACTGGTTTATCGATTAAAGTCAAAAATACTTTATTCAATCTAGGCCCTGCGAAGGCGCTTAAGAACATCAAAGCTACAAGTTCGGACAAACAACCCAGTCATCGAGAAGAACCGTCAAAAAACTCGATCTGGTTTACCTTTACATCATATATATTTTTACACACATAGATAGTTACGTTTGTTTTTTTTTATATCATAGAAGTCAAACGAGCAGTTGGGCCACCTGATGTTAAGTGATCACCACCATCCATAGACACTTGCAACACCAGAAGAGTCACAAGTGCGTTGCCATCCTGTGTTTGGGTGAGGGGAGGTGGGTTATCCGGCGCTCTCACTGACCGAATGAAACGCAACAATGCAAACACTGTTACTTCACGTCGGTTTTCTATGAGAGGGTGGTACTACCCCGGACGAGCCGACTCATTCATGCTGAAACCAGTAATAGCTTCAGCGTCGCTCTACCGCTTCTCTGTTTTTGGTGAATGCATAGAGAGGGGCGTCATTTCCAAACGTCATCATCGTTTACATATTGATCCATCTTATTATCCTTTAGACATTAAAACCCTTATGACATGCTCTTGAACACAATATCCGGCAAATCGGTAATATGCTTTAAGACTTTGTTACAAAACCTAACACAATTACCTGAAAAGTGTTACTGATCTTAGCGAATATGGAATGACTAATTTTTTATCGCTGTCGATTTTTTTACTAAAGTTCGCTTATCGTCCTATATCAATTAAGTACATATTTAATACTATACAAGACTGAGTAACTTAAATGTTAAAACTCCATTTTATTGAACGATCTTTTTAATAAATCTTAGGATATATTTATCATTCGTACAATATCAACTGTCACTAATCCAAATATGTAAAGTAGTGAATATATAGTCAAAATATAAAAAGCAAAGTATTAAATAGACACAGGCCTGTACCTTTTTTATATGCAGTAGTAAACAGACATTTAGTCCATCTGATGGCAAGTTATCACTTCAGCCTATACCTGTGTTACCGATTTCAGTAAGAACGTAGTCTTGAAGCCAGATATAATAGGTTGCTTCTTATCAAAACCGGGTCGGAATACCTCGTATTTAAGTATATGTACCAAATTAAACACTTAAGAATTGAAACACAATAATATGAACACTTACAATACCACGTACCATATGAGTACCAATGCAATAGAACCTTGCAAAAGTTCTTAAAAAAGCTTTTTGTATGTTTCTAAAATCAGGTAATAGAGAGAGAGCGCACAGCGCCCAAATGACTCAATGTGGTGAGTCATTTGAATGACCAGGTCAAGCGTTTTAGTCATATCCTGTCATGTAGTTAATAAATCCCCGATGACTCTCAACTATGGTCATCGAGTTTCTAAAACGGATTTATTTATTATCTCGCAAATAAAAAAAGTGAAGTAAATTATATATTTATTAATAAATTTAAAATTTCGCATTATACGGGTACAATGTCCTAAGATGACATCAAAAGTACCTAAGTATTCATCTTTTAACATTTTGACATATATAGTTCATCAAAGTGAAAAAAGGTTTTAATTGTAGTACATAACCTTTTTGTTATGCGCAATTTTAATCTATTATATCTTTTAACATATCCATTAAAATAACAAGTTGTAAATGAAAATCTTCATCTAAATTAAATTTTCAAGGTAAGTAACATACACAGATAAATATTAATACCAGACTATTAAATAATCTATATTTATATAATAATACTGTATCATATTTTACTGTGTGTTATCCCGTAGACATAGATACCATTAGACACTTCTATAGGTCTTTTTAAGATGCATAATTCGGTAGCACATTATTTTGACGTATCTCATAATTTGTAAGTAGTTCTTAATAGAAAAATTATAACAAAAAAAAATCGAGATAGTCATAAGGTATACATACTCATACAGCTACAGACTTACAGAAGTGAGAACTCAAAACAATTGAAGTGAACATAGTTAATGTTCTCTTTTGAATTTTTAAACTGATTATAGTCTGAATTATTCACATTTCATAACGTGTATAACCTATTGAAATTATTAAAATTAGTCTGGTTTTTACATCTATTGGCACTCCGAACAGTAATTATATACATTTTTATGAATAAATAAAACATAATTATGTTTATATGCTGCACAATCTCAATACTAAATATAAATATTTGATGTACACTCGCAACTATACTACGCGTCACTAGTCTGACGCAAGCGAGCGCAAGCGCAACACGGTCGGTCATGCTTTCTAGTATGTCATGACGCGAAATCTGAAGTTCATCTCCTGCGAAAAAATACCGCTCAACACGCCCTTAAGAAGTTTTTACTTTAAACAAAATTGAAGAGAGCATTTAATCCATAAGCATTTTTATGAGAGAGAAGTCGCGAGAACCAGTTAGTTTAATACAAGCATGTATTAATTAAATGATCTCATATCCCTCTCACAAGACATTTAATTAATAATGATGCTTTCGCAAAAACATTTATCAATTTTTTTTCACGTCTCGTTAAAAAAAACCGCCTAATATCCACTTAACATCTTTATGAGTGTCGAATAACGTAAAACTCGATTCTCCAGTTTTATAATATGTCTGATTAATTTATGGTGCATGTTTTAATTTATATTACGAGAGGAATAGAAAATTTGATTATCGTGTAGTCTAAATAAATTTACATGTCGTCGTGTATTATTTATTTTTGATCACTTCTGTTTTCTCTGAGCTCTGTTTTTTTGACAGTATTACTACATTTATTTCGTAGACAGGTCACTACTCAGTAATTCTCTCTATTGTTTAAGAATAAGTACGTATGTATCCGAACTACTTTTAAACAAATCAGGGTGGTACAAAAAACGGTAATAAACAATTAAGCATTTTATTTTGTGACTCACTTATATATCGATTTTCTTGTTAGAGATGTCGCACTATATGTTTCGTCAAAATGAGATAAATACAATTGAAATCGTTCAAACATGTTTAATTTCATTAAGATTTCCAGTTTTTATACACCGAGAACGAAGTTCAAATTTTGCCGTCCATAAGTTTTTTTTTTTTCGAACTGACTACGCTATTGACCAAGTAAGGTCTTAGCAGCTTCACCGGACTACTAAGGCGAGCGCTTAAGGCACTCAGCCGATTTTACTTTGACAACTAGCTCAAGGGTGCGCGGCACACCTCGGCTTTGGCTGTTGCCTGATACATGCAATTCGCGACCTATCTACGACCTAGCTAATCTAAGCTAAGCTAACTATTCATACATATATGAGTTGTTGAAACATATATGTGTAGCAAGCATACATACCTCAACAACCCTTATATATATTTCGTATCGGATAATATTCTAAACTATTTCAGTTTGATAAGGGGAAAAAATAAAACCCTTCCACTTGCATGTGTAAGCGTGTATGCGTGCACGTGTGTGGAGGTGATATGTGTAATGTTGTCGCAGTAATGTAAGATTTTGTGTCAATGTATCGCGCGAGCATCGTACTCAAGGGCTCCACGCCGAGGGAACGGACCTAGCCGTCCATAAGGTTTTTAGTTTTTTTATGACCTTCACACTTTACATGTAGAAAATTTGAAGATCTTGAAAAATAACGTAAAATATTAGAAATAGCTAAAATTGGACTGAACTTATTTTTAAATGTAACGTCTCATATATTATTCATCTGCTCTACTTATCTTAATTTAGGAAGAAACTTGTAAAAGCTAAATATCACATATCAATCCATGGATTAACTAATCCTTACTTCCACTAAATCCATCATGCCAATCAATACTCATAATCAATAATGTACGAATCAGTCTAATTATATATTAATGGGGCCCCCGAGTCCCCGAATTGATTCCATAGTACGCATCTGCCTTTTTATTAGCAATACAGAATCGTTTGGCAGACGCGTTTTCCAGCAAAACGATGACAATTTTATCATTCTATTAATTATTTATAGTTTTGTTTTCGACAAGTATGTTTGTCACGCGTCAACATTATATTGGCAGATGATGTAAACGTGTACCGGTTTCGTTCCATATTCTCAAAAACGATTTTTTTCTTGTATTATGTATTCTTTTGTTATATATTTTTGAAGTGAAAACATCTTTAGGCGCGTTAAGAGGTATTTTTTTTTCAGGAGATAAATTTATAAATTCGCGTCATGACATACTAGTAAGCGTGACCGACCACATTGCGCTTGCGCGGCTTGCGTCAAATTAGCGACGTGTATTATAAGAGACTGTATATTTAATATTGACATGTTGTATTGAGATTGTGCAGCCCATCATATATTTGATGAATGAATAGCCTGTATAAAAAAGTATATCGTTATTTTTCGGAGTGCCAATAGATGTGAAAGAGAGGCTAATGATAATAATTGCAATGTAAAAATTATTAAATTTAAATAATTCATATTATAATTAATTTAGCAATTCAAAAGAGAACACAGCTTAAATTCCGTTGTTTTGTGTTTTCACTTCTGTCGTTAGTCCTTATGACTCCCTCACTTTTTTTAAGTTTAGACAGTGTATCTTTCTTCAATGGTCTGGTTATTGAATGAACTCCCACGCTAATGAGCTCGCAATAAAGTTACAGGTTTGTAGCCTCACATATTAAAAGAAGTAATCGAAGCCAGCGTTCCTGTCACATCCTACCGACCGCTCCTACACTGTGACGCATCAACACGACCTACCGCAACCGATATAACCTAACGACGTTCGTAACAAAAACTAATTTGCATTCTAAGTTATTAAAAAGAAGGTACAGTTTTCACTGTTCGATGGTCTCGGTCGAGATTTTAAATTTCGAACGAAGACCCGACGCCATCATGACATTAAATTGTAATCGAACACTTTACAGCGAGTGTCGCAGCGAAATATCGCACTACGATAGTATAAATATGCACTTATCTTTCTTTTTTACTTAACGTACGTTTGCATTATGCAGGCCGAGTGTAACCCACGTGTGCCTCTAATAAAATTTTACTACGGGCCGCATTGTTCTATATGGTTTTTGGCACGGGTGCGAGCGGGACAGCTGATAGGCCATTCTGTTGGGGCAATAACGGAGCGGCGCGCAAAGACTATAACTTGAGCGGGGCGCGACGTCGAACCGACCGAATTGGTAGCTTTTACCGAACACTGTAAGTTGGCAGTTGGAGATATTTTCCTCTTTCGATGTGCGTTTTTTTTTCAGTCGTTTCGAAATCGAATACGCCGGAGTTCGTTTCGAACTTACGACTGCATAAATACAGGCGCGAGTTTCGTATAACGTTAACGAGCGTTTCCAAAAGTTGATGGATTTATTTGGATGATATGTGGGCTTCGTATCTGTATGTTGTGAAGTCTCCGCATGTACTAATGTTTTATCTCATTATTTCCTTCTATTATACATTCCAAATAAGGAGATAAATGTACAGGCGTCATCATACTTCACCTTTCGCATGCGACTTCAGTTAAAAATGTACCATCGGAAAAACAGCATGTGCAAATTATTCCTTACTTCGACTTATATTTTATCATATCTCCATTATAACTAGAAAACGTGGTTAGTGACACTCTACATTGCTGTTACTTATTAATAGAAGCAAGAAAGTTGAGCAAGAGATATATATAACTTTCATTTTTCTGTTAAAAATTCTGTATTTCCTATAAAAAAAGAAATATTGTTTTTTTCAGCAGCTAACAAAATTTAAAAAAAAAACGTCTTAAGAAACATCATCATACTTGTCACAATTTTGCAGGAAAAGTAAGAACTATTTATGATTTACTATTATGATTACTGTTTGAAATCATCCTAGTGTCGTAACATGGCGCTGAAGTTTCCCATTCATATTTCAGAAGAAAATGTTATCGTTTTAAACCCAAAAACAAGTTTGTAGGTTTCCAAACTTCTTTGATAGCTTACTTTTCACTATCGCGGATGCGGGTAGCTACATACATCATTTACTATTGTTTTGTCCAAATGCCGTTATATTATACATTAAAATCAATTTACCTATTTTCGTTGTCATCTTGACAGCACGATGAAATCGAATTGTGGCGACATCTATTGGTACAACTATACAACTTTGCTCGATTGCAACTATTATTCTCGAACAAGCGTATTTACGAGTGGACATACATAATAGACCTATATTCTTATAATAGTATAGCCTAGAGCAACCTAGTAACGAAGGAGTATAATAAAAATCAAACACGACAAAACTTTAAATGAGAATTTTCACACATACACTTAAAAGAAGTGAAGTTGTTTGTAAAATTATTGGCCTAATTAAATAAGACGTGGAATAAAGATTCCAATGATTCGCTACCTTCTAATTGAAACACAAAATCAGTGGAATCATGAAAAATTACTTTCATTGTATTAACCTTGTTGAGAATATTACTTAACAAAGCGAACAAGTTTTTAAACATTGAAGCCTTTGATTGATTTGTGATAATTATGAATACGGCATTGATTTGTGTTACGGATTGATTGACACGTTGTGTGCTTTAATTGACAGGCATATTTTAATTGCGCGAATGACATTTCGTCCGGTTAATGTATTATTACTTACCACGTTCAAAGGCAGCACTCTGTGGTTGCTGCGAAATCTGTAAATTGATTTGATATCGTGTATTTGATTATTGGTATTTGCCTTGCTTTCACGTGGTCTTCGGTATGTATTCCCAGGTTTATGGTAACTTTTTCGACAGGCACATTTGTAAAAAAAATGTTTGTATTGTTTTCCAACAAAAATGATTTTTTCTTTTGTTTTATTATTTCTTTTTTATTCTTTTTTATTTACACCAGTTTTTTTTTTCAAACTGACTACGCTATTGATCTAACAATGTCTTAACAGCTTCACCGAACTACTTACACCAATTTATAATAATATCCGACTATCTTGCTTGGTGTATTACAAAACTACTATTAAAACAGTTTATGCAATAATTAATATCAAGGGTGATAAACGTTCGTTTACTTACTAAACCCATGTTCTGAAATGTGCTAAGGCTTCCAGGGTTAGTTTGTAGATAAACTGTACTACTGTTATATGATTCAAGTCATACACTTTTCAATTGTTCTATGCATTCTTTTAATTATACGATAACTGTTATTGCATTTTATTTTACAATTTAATTAAAAGATAAAAATAGAGAGAAACAAAAAATATGTCAAGTGCAATCTGTCATTGAGTATTTCGTCGTGTCGCAATGTTTATTTTTCAGTCACAGAGTAAATAGAAGGTTATTATCTATATTCTATTAAACTCAATGTAATGTTTTTGTTCATTTATATTGAATGTTGTACCGTTTTTTTAGATATCCGTATTTAGTTTTTGACGTACATATATTTCAAACAAAAATATGATTGATGGAAATATATTTTAATTTATTTAATCACAAACTATAGGTACCGATAAATAGTCAAATTTTAAAAAATTTTGATTACTGAAGGATTAACATTACAAGTTATATTTATAAAATAACGTATGCTATTTGCAATCTCAGGTACTTTAAATAATGTGGTTAATTTATAGGTCAATGTAAAGTGTGTCAATAACTCAAGGCTAAAACTGTCAGCATTGTCATGGGTTATTTATTAAAGAATGAAATGAATATGATCAATTAAAAATGCGACTAGTACAAAGCTACTACTATGTTTGTATTAAGTTATTAATATGCATATATCATTTCAATTAAAATCGATACAATTGGTGGTTAAAATATCCGAGTTTAACTAATGAAAATGAAAGTAATATAAAATCTTTTAGGAATTTCTAGCTGATTGAAACATGGCAATAACATTAGCAATTTTATTGCTTATCAATCAAACGTCACTCGAGTCAGTCCGCAACCCACACAGCAAGTCAAGGACCTTTGCCTGCCGTAAACAACGGATACAAGAATGGACAATCCGTGTAAGGCTATGTAAAAATTAAAAAATCTCAATCAAATAACACAATGCGTGTAAAATGTGCAACTAAACTGATGTTATGTTTTTTTTTATGTCATAGGTGGCAAACGAACAGGTGGGTCACTTGATGTTAAGTAATCACCACCGTCCATGGACACTAACAACACGCGAGGAGTTGCAAATGTGTTGCCACCCTTTGGGGGAAGGGTTAGGGGAGGGAGAGGGAGAGGAGAGAGAGGGGGCAGGTTGGCCTCCGGCGCTCTCACTGACCGTAAGAAACGCAACAATGCAAGCACGTTACTTCACATCGGTTTTCTATAAGAGGGTGGTACTACCCCGGACGAGCCGACCCATTCATGCTGAAACTAGTAATATTTTCAGCGTGGCTCTACCACCACTTATGTAGAACCTTTATTCCATATAACGTTTTTATATTAATATAATAAGGATTAAAGTGATTATAATAAGCATCTAAAATAATTAAAAATAATTCATTATTCATGTCCTCGATGCACTTTTCTCGATGATTTAAATTTTTCATCTGTGAAATGTGATATAATCTTATTTCCATATGAACCTTTATGGATTGTAATTATTATATCGTGAATTACTTGAGTATATGTAAACTGTGTTATAACTTTTTGTTTTAAACTATAACGGACATATGATAGTGTAGATTAAATAATACAAAATTTGCATTTGTCCTTTTTTGCACAGACTTTTTGTAATTTAATATTTTTATAAAAACTGAGGAACATTGAAATCTATGCAAAATATATGAAAGTCCCGTAAAATATGGGACGGTTGACTTCGCTACTGGTTACAGTTGATCTATAAGTTCGTACCACTTATGAATTATATAAAATCTTGTACCAAAACTCTCCAACAATAAATATTATTCTTCATAATCATTTCACCGAGTGACATGGGCATTTGTCTTTCTTTCGAACTGACTATGCTATTGACCTGGCAAGGTCTTTACAGCTTCACCGGACTAATGGGCATTTGTCGTAATTTTGACGGTGAGGTTTTATTTTAAAGTGGCCCGAGTTGTTGGGTATTTTGTTCTTTGATGCACAAGAAAGGAAAGCACAAGATATGGGGCTTGGATAGTCGTAAAATCGATGAGAGAATGAGAGCATGGAAACTGGGTAAAAGGTTCATCATTATCATCAGCCTGTAAGAAACCCACTGCAGGGCTATAGGTCTCTATACCTATATAGGATATAGATCGCTGTAATCATCACGCCAGTCCATGGGGTATTGGCGAGTTCAAACGCTAAGAAATCCACATTTCTGTTTTCCACATACAGTAGTACACAACAACATTTCTCAGTTTCAGGTTTCCTCACTATGATTTCCTTCACCATCAGCCAATAGTGTTATTTGTAAATTATTATTTTTACTTACCGGGGTTCGAACCTGCGAACATCGGGTTGATATTGCATCGGTCAAACCATTAGATTACTACGACTTAAATTGTTAATAAAAACTAATTATTTTCGCCTAACTTTTGGTATTCGGCTAAACTGGTGTAGGTACGCTCCCCCTCGCTTATCAATCAGACGTCACTCCTGGGTGCAAAGCAGACGTGCGACAGGTCAAGGCTCCCGTTTCCCCATACTTCGTTCCCCGTACAGACCCGTCTGTAGGGTGGCGCCGGACTTGATTGATTTCGCATTGAAGTCTACACGTATTTGGTAAGACGATTAGGAATGAATAATTTTGATAATTGTAATATTTTATTCATTAATTAGTGATAACTATACATAGCAATTAAGATTAGTATATTGAGATTAATATATATTTTATTACTTAATTATTGATAACTATTTACAGCAATTAAGATCAATATATTTAAAAATTATAAAACATTTTCATAACCGTGTTATGTATAAGCGGTTCTTTTCAACTGGTATTTCTTTCTGTAATATTAACATTTGCATTAATATTTATTTATGGTGCTTGAATTAAGAATATAATGTATGTATGTCCTGTGTATTTTGTGTCATTTTAGTTAAAAAAAAAATTACATAAACAATATTTCAAGGATTAACTTGATATTGAAGCGGCGGTTAATAAATATGAATTAGTTAAATCAATGTAAATTTGCTTCCATAGTAAGTTACTTTTACCAAAAGACATTCTTTTTTTATTTAAATTAAGCATGGATTTTATTATTCACATAATAATATAGAAAGAGAGTTGGAAATTAAAAACGAAAAACAATATATTAAAAATATTCTAACTCACCATGGCTTTCTTTGAATTAAAATACATTCAAAATTTATTGATTCCAGTTTTTTTGTCAATCATAATTTGCATAATAATATTCTAAGTCATAATTTATGTTAGTTTAACACTTTATGAGTATAACAGTCTAAACTATGAAATGCAAAGAAAAAGTTTTCTAACTTAGAAATATAAGTCCGCGTTGCTAATCACTAAATAGTGCACCAAACAACACATAATATGCACGTCATCAGTTAGCGCAGACATAAATAACTCTGTTGTGGGTCCCGAGTGAAAATTAGTGCTGGAACTAACCTCCTACAGCACATATGCTGAATCGGGTATTTGTCACTCAGATACTAAATCATAAATTTGTATTCGTATCTCTTTGCGTTTATATGTATGTTTGCACTTGTAATCAATAACTATATTTACGTGTGTGTTGCAAATAAATGTGTTTCCTTTCTTTCTTTCAAATACAACAAATGAGTCATTGCAATTCAAAATAAGCTAAGTCCAATTTAGCCGTTTCTAATATTTTACGCTGTTTTTCAAATTCTTTAAGTTTTGTACACGTAAAATATGGAGACCATAAAAAACACTAAAAAGTTTATGAACGGCAAAATTTGAACTCCGTTCTCGGTGTATAAGAACTGGATATCTTAAAAAATTAAAAATGTTACTTATATTGAACGATTAAAATTGGATTTAGTTTATTTTGAAATGTAGCCACTCAAATATCAAGATCATTCTATCCTTCTATGTTCTTGGTGAAATATTAATTCTCATCATATCCCGGGTGATTGACGGGTGTCTACACGGGATATATACGTCACGGCAGCCGTAAACAGCCCCCTCCGGCCCCCGACAAGCCCCCCACTAGGCCAGTAGCCGCGGGAGGAATATCTCAATCTTTACGTTTATTGATTGATAGATTGGTATTACGAGGTTTTAACGTTTCGTATTTCGGATTAACTCGGGATCCAAAATTGATTGAGTTGTTTATAAATGGATTATTATATTGATCGGGAATAAAATATTACGAGGTATTGAAATTCTCACCTGTCAATTACCAATATTTAAGGTGATCGGTATACGGAGTTTTCACATACATTCTTTGTCAGGTTTTTTGGGGATTTTTGTTAACCGTGAGCAAACCGTGAGCGTTGATGATTGTGGTGGTTTGTTCAATTAATGATCAAAGATCAATATTGCGAATCCATGATTGGCTTTTATATTTATTACAATTAATGTTGTTTACAGCCTAAGATAATAGAATTTCTTTAACATAGACCTTAAATTGTAATTGGTGCTTTAAATAGTATTTTGGTGCCTTTATTGGTAAGTAGGTGCCGTAAGTAGTTTGAATTTGTTTGCATTAATTACTCAACTGATCGTCATGAAATTTTGTATAAACTTTGTCAGCGATACAGAGAAGGACTTAGTGTACCTTTAATTTAAAAAAGCGTTGTTCCCGGGAGATAGGTCGAGTATATATTAAAGCAAACTAAACCGCGAACTACATTTAGTACTGAATACATTGTTTAAGTATTAGTTGGTTAATTCTTACAACCTTTCGCGTTTATAATATTAATAGAGTCTATAAAGTTACTCACTCTTACGTTCTTACGTCGAAGGTTCATTTTATAATTGATACAAATCAAGTTGTCAGAAGAATCTTTCAACCAAACCGAAAAATTTATATGTCCAACGTGTCCAATGTAAGTCATTTATTGTTTAATAGATTAATTAAATAATATATTTTTTGTTATTTATATAGAATTATATATTTGATAGAAGATCCTAAAAATTTAATAATAAACTCAACGAAACGATATCAAGCGACATATATAGAGATATCAAAACGCGCAATTCTAACGGCAAAACTTTTCTAACAACTTTGGAAACAATCGTGGAATATTGCCCGCCGCCGAGTGGTGCGAAGCGAAATGTCGTCGGATAAAAAAACGGAGACCTCCCACTTCAGAGGCGACATCTGTTAGCTATTTGTCAAACATCGTATACTATTTTCGTCGGGAGCGCGTAACATTCACTTTGTCAGTTGCTGCATCAGATTAAGGTGTGTACCTACCATATAAGCAATAGCGATTAACATATTTATTTTTGTTAACAACGCTTATTGTCCGAAACGTCGTAACTAAATACAAATATGGTTTGAATTGGCATGTACATAAAGTAATTTTGCTCGGAAACCAGTTCATATGTTTCCAATCTTATAAGAATGTGAGTTATTTAACATACAGATAAAGATACATTCTTTAAATATATATAAAGTTTGTTAAATATATTTCAGTAATCTCTCATGTCCAGCTTATTTACGATCGCAGAGTGAGTTTTAATAAACTAAAATTAAAATGTTGTTTGGTTCAAAATAAATTGAACTTTATTAAATAATGTTTTTTATATCAGCAACTCAGGGGTGACACTGCTTATAGGAGATAAAACTCCTGTCAAGTAAATTATTAGGTTGATCTTTGGATTAAAAATACCGATGGATATTTACAGGCATACCCAAATGAAAATTATTAGGAGCAGTAAAAATATTCACTATATTATCTTGCTTTTATTTTCTATCTAATTATGATAAAACAAAAGTTAGCGATACATAATAGTAATGTTCTACCCGCTTTAACTATTACAGTGTATAGAAACCGAAAATCATATACCAGCAGACAGAAGGACGTCTTTACTTTGACGCTTCCACTCAGATATGTGAGGTTCAGTGTTGACAGTGACATCTCACTCGAATCAACATCAAACGAGCCCTGACACTATGATGATAAAGATCAAAATCGCTCGCTCATCCAGCAAGTCCTCGGCGAAAATTCGACAAGTTTTAATTTGCGGTTAATTTATAATGACAACTAAACGATTTCGCACTGTGATTTGATTTCATAGACTACTTTTCTATGTTTGTAGCCGTGTAAGTCTCTTTTGATGGAGTGGTCCGTCAATTAGACGAAGGTGGCCCCAGTCGCTTTGATAGACTATACAACGTTCCTGTAGATTGTGCTACTAATATAGGTTATTTTTCTTTTGTTTTCAAAGATTTTTTGAATTGATAACTGCTCTCGGCGCGTTGAGCTATAGTTTTGGCAGGAGATAAATTTATAATTTCACGTCATTACATACTAGTAAGCATTACCGGCCGTATTTCGCTTGCGCGGCTTGCGTCAAAATAGCGACGCGTAGTATGGGGGCCTGTATACATGTAATACTGATATTTTGCAGCTTATCATATGTTTGATTGGTTAATAGACTCTATAAAAATGTATATAATTATTGCTCCGAATGGCAATTTGTCCTTTTGACTGCCTGAACGTTTTTTACAATATTTCTCAGGTCATCTTCGTATTGTTTGTTGTTGTTGTTTGAGGTATCTAATATTTGATGCGTATTGTAACTGAATTAACTGATTTCAGTTCAAATTATAGATTTGTAGGTTTAAGTGATAGCCTGTGCAGTGCGGTAACTTCGCATTCGGTTATGATATTAAACTTAGATTTCAATATAGATTGAAATTCTACGAGCTTGATAATCACCTGTCTGGTTTGCTCTGAGTTTTATATTCAAAGCCACACTTTTTTATAAACTAGAGAATATAATGACTATTATATCACTTAATTCGGAATATACTCGATAAAAGATAAAACAAAATAATTTGCCTTCAACATCCGAAAAATGGAAGTCTCCAATAGAGTCATAGTGTAACAATCATAAAAAACCTACATTCTTTTTTGTAGACTGTCCTAATTGAAATGTTAACATAAGTTAGTATTGTATACAGGCTGATTAATCATAATACGATATAGAGGGGGGTGGAAAAAATCGATAATCAACACACTGTCCGACCCACATCGACTTTGAGCTGTCAAGTTTGATTGAATCAGCCGTTCATAGATATATGCGAAGTATAGAGATGGTCAAGTTAAATATATTTGTTTTTTTATTTTATATGTGACGTATTTGTTGGGACATTTGTCAGACGACATAAGTTATATCTGAAGGCGTTGTTCGGTAAAAGCTTACAGTATAGTAAAAATTTCAAATTCTAATCCACGTATTTAGATCAGAATGTTGTTAAATACCTAAAAAAAGTTCAATACAATGACGTAAAAATATTTTATGTTATGGTTAACAGTGGACTCCATTTAAGGTATTGAAATTGTTAAAAAATCTCGAACACTACTTATCTCCATCCTTGCACAAAACTTTCGCTTTTTTTTTCAAATACATTAGTGCTTTTATAAATCAGCGCCAGTTTTACTCATTCTTTCATTACAACAACAAACAATATCTTTTCCTAACTAGCTGTACACGCGACTTCGTCCGCATGGAATCTTATATAAAAACCAGTGATTAATAAAATCATCTGTATCTATTAAATCCGTTTACTTATCTACTTTTCCTTGTATTTAACTCGTGCTATCAATAACATTATAATAACTCTTGATAACGTGGACCGATTTTAATGAAACAATTAATGTTACTCAAGGATAGTTCTATGATGAGAAATTATCGTGAACGTAGTACTTTAGATGTGATACGTGTCCAAAATAAACCGACAGACAGACATTTCTAAAAATTATTGAAATGTATTTTATTATCTTTTCCTAAACACCTTCGACATTTTTCTTCAGGAAAAACTAAAATGTACAAACACGTTATATTAACATTCTTATTACATGTATAGATTATAATGATTACTTGTCATTATTTCGTATTTGTCATTTGGTTTTTTGTTATCTCAAATAAATGCTGTATATTCTTTAATAATAATAGACAATAAATTAATTGTACAACAAAAACTGTCATTCGTCACACGACGATTAGTAATTAGCTCGAGGGGTGCGCAAAAAATGTTTTCATGTCACTTCTAGGCGCCCGAGGAAGAGAGAGTAAATAAAGCGTTGTTGGCCGACAAAGACGTCCGTCTGTTTGCGACATTTGAGCGACGTGTGTCGTTCCCCCCACGTGCCCCCCTTGTCCCCCTCCAGCGACCCCCCACCTGTCCCCCTAGACAGAAACGATAGGGGTGGGGCAGCGCCGGGTCCGTCGCCGATAATGATGTTAACTCAACGTTTTGAGACGGAACGGACTTTGTTGCGTTTTTTAAGTTGGATCGTGTGCGTTTTTGTTTGTCCGTCTGCCGTGGGTGTGTGTGTTTATTTTTCAACCCTTTTCAGATCCCAGTTCTGGACGTGGTGGATTTTTTTCGAACTTCCCATTTGATGTTACACAATTAATCTTGGCGATTACAAATTCTGATGTTTGTAGTATGAATATGACATATTGTAATTAAAAATATCTCGAGTATTAACTATATTTATAGAATACAAATACTTAAAATTATAACAAAAAAATATACCTCCGCTATAAATATTACAGAAGCAAGAGTTGAAGGGTATGTATGATTATATGCATTTTTTTCTCTCACATTATGTTTGTCGTTAGCTTATAGTACTTCCGTCAACCATCTAAAAAAATGATAGTGTAGAATGTGTTGCCACAGTGACAATTGTTAATCTATATGTACTTAACTTTGGTCCTCCATACTTTGGCACTCTATTTTCCATAATTATATTCTCTAATTATAACTTTGTTAGGCGCCTGTCACTATTCACAGAAAAACGATGTCTTGGGGAATTGTGCTCGATTTTATAATGAAATCTTTGTTATCCTGACCTGTTTTAGTGATAACAGGTTGAAATAATATGTGTATTATTTATGAAGTTAGTTAAAATCAACGGACTAAGAGCCAAAGATAGTATTGACATTTGCTTACTAATTTGACATTAACGCTTTTTAAGGTTGACTCTTTCCAAAAAACAATACAGTCTTTGTAATTCTGTTGTAAAGTAATATATACTCTCTGAATTACTATAGAGGTACGACAAATGATAAATCGATTAAGAACAATGACGAAATATGGTCATATACCGTCATAAGCCTTAATTTTATTTTGAACTCACTGTCGGGAAACGATCGGTTACTGACTGTTCTTGTACCCTTTATCTATATATGTATATACCTACTAGCAGTTACCTGCGACTTCATCTGCATTTCTATTCTTAATGACACCATACATTATGTTCGTGTAGATAACTGTACAGTGGCCTGTACAGCGCACGTCGAGATGGCGTGCCTATATTATAGATGGCAGTTTAAAAAAAACTTATTTGACACTTATCGCTTACATTTTGTCCTTTTAAACACACACATATTGCTGCTCACGTTTTACGAAAAGACGTTCTGATCTGTAGCTTAGGTTATACTTTGAAAATGGCTCTATTAGTCAGAAAAAATCTCGTCAACATTAATTCAGACGTTCCAGAGGTTACACGATGAAACGTAAGCCACTTCAGTTTTAGTTATATATTTTTTTAATTACGTTATTCAAATAACAACGACACTATCGAAAAAAAAAATCTAATAGTCCACAAGTTCAGGGCAGTGTGAAGAATCTTTACAGATGTGCACATCTTACGACATATTTTATTGCAACACCATCTCAAGAAAATTAATTGAATACAAATTAATTATACTTTAACAATAATTCAACATGCATATGTCAAATAGTTTTGACCGATATTTCTTGAAAGAGCAGTGAAAAATGTCAATACCAGCAACACTGCTACTAACTTCATTATACAAATGTTTCAACTTCTAAGTTCTGAAATATAACGCGTAGAACGTATTTATAAAGAGTATAGCTGAGTCGCATAAAATACAAGTACATTCCCCAATCAACATACATGAGAAACTACGTCTTCAAAACACATACAACATTCTAAATCCCACAGCACAAGACTGCAACACGCTTGAAATAAATTTCATCAGCGAATCCCGACCGGACGCGCGTCGCACTCCACTTGTTCAGTAAATTGTCTTCAAGAGCTGACCGCTCCCCCCGTCGCTCGCTGTTTGTCCCAGCCTCGGGGGCCGGGGGGTCCGAGGGGTGGGTGCGATACCCCCCGTCCGTCTTGCTTATGACTGACGGCCGGACAGTTGAGTGATGGAGAGTGACTGGAGACTTAATGCGCGGGGGCGTTTCATAGTGTAATTTTTGACAGTGGTATAATTGTGATTTTTGAAGTGAAAACTTCTTTAGACGCGTTGAGCAGTGTTTCACAGGAGAAAATCTTATAATTTCGCATCAGCGACATGCTAGTAAAGCGTGACCGCACTTATTGCGCTTGCGTTGGACTAGTGATGTGTAGTATTGCAGCAGTCTTCATCTAATATCGATATTTTGTATTGAGCTTGTGCAGCCCATCATATGCTTAATTATCGCCTAATAGTAATATTATGTGTAAAATGTTACGCTGGTTGTTTGGTTAGTATAGATATTGAGGTATTAGTCGAATTAAACCGCTATTCGTTGTTGCTTACACTATAATTGTTTCATCGATTTCAAAACGTATTAACTGATATATTACTTGTAACGATATTCAACTTTATTCAAACGATGTAGGTATCAATTTGATTTAAATGTTTTGGGTAGTTGTGTTTTTATAAGAATTTTGCACACGTTATTATAACTTAGTGTTGCTTTGTTTTTATAGATTTTTTTTTGTTTTTGTATTACCTTTTGTTAAAAAGGTACGTAATTGCGGTTACTATAATTTCTACTATTTTTTTATGTAATACACACTGAGTATATTATTTTACAATTTATTGTAGTGAAACTTCTTATGGCACGATAGGGGGACATTTTTGTTACGCATTGTGTGTTAAACGTAAGGTTAGGCATGTATCTGTGTTGTGTGAATAGTGTAAGTATGTATAAGTGTCTGTCTGGGTCTAGTAGTATACCAAAATGAGTAAATATAGTTCAGTATTTATACTACGGGACTTCGTATAGTATTTATGATCATCATTATCATATGTGTAATTTAATACATATAACCCAAACAAGTTTCACTTGCTCCGCATGAACACACTGATACACGCAATGTTTTTTAGAGTTCTCCGAGGCTAAAAATAGAAATACGCTTTTAATCTAGGATAATTTTGACTATTCGCTTACGTGAATTAGTCCATAATACGAGTCAAAGAAACGAGTTGTTACATAATCGCGCTCCTCACTATTTCGTTTATTTATATCGCATATTTAAAAAGATAACTTTTACAAAATTAAGAAAGAATAAACTCTAGACACACGTGAAATTATTTATATGATAGGAATATACGCGCAAGGCAGTTCGCCGGCTCGGCCGCGGCTGTCCGTCGGTACTGACAGGAAGACTGACATATAGACTGACATGCAATCAGGCTGCGATACACGGCCGTCACTGTCTTCGGTAATTTTTGCTCGTGTTTCATATTATTTCCTTCTTGATATCGCAAAAGAATATTGTTAATACATTTATATGCTGAAGGGTTACATGTTATTATGAGAAGTACAATGACATAGGTTTCAATTCTTGTTAGGGAGTTTTTGGTGGGATCTTAGGCTGTGTCATGATTTGACTTGACTTCTATATTATGTAATATTGGTGGTATTTTTGAAAGTTCTAACAAGCGGCCCACCATCTTGTTAGAACATTTAAATTATCACAATAATAATTGTATTAGTATTATTCAGTTGACGATGGTACTAATAATATAGAAGAGTAGTTGTCAAAAAAAAAACTTCTGGTAAGTTGAATTTTCGTTTAGGTTATTTGTTAATCCCAGTTGAGTTTTTGTTTTTAATAGAGCATATACTTTGCCAAGTTACTTACTTATGTCTATAAATGAATTACTCTTTAGGAATAAATAGATAAATATCAAGACACAGTGTCACACAATTATATTAGTGAATTAGGATTAAGATTGGTTAATCTGTGAGATCTCGTTTCAATATTAGAGCTCAACACAACTAGACTATGAGGTAATAACCAGACCAATTGATTGCTATGTATGCGGTTTTTAGTAAATAAGTTTAATTTTATCAAATTGTATGGTTATTACCTCATAGTCTAGTTGTGTTGAGCTCTAATATTGAAACGAGATCTCACAGATTAACCAATCTTAATCCTAATTCACTAATATAATTGTGTGACACTGTGTCTTGATATTTATCTATTTATTCCTAAAGAGTAATTCATTTATAGACATAAGTAAGTAACTTGGCAAAGTATATGCTCTATTAAAAACAAAAACTCAACTGGGATTAACAAATAACCTAAACGAAAATTCAACTTACCAGAAGTTTTTTTTTTGACAACTACTCTTCTATATTATTAGTACCATCGTCAACTGAATAATACTAATACAATTATTATTGTGATAATTTAAATGTTCTAACAAGATGGTGGGCCGCTTGTTAGAACTTTCAAAAATACCACCAATATTACATAATATAGAAGTCAAGTCAAATCATGACACAGCCTAAGATCCCACCAAAAACTCCCTAACAAGAATTGAAACCTATGTCATTGTACTTCTCATAATAACATGTAACCCTTCAGCATATAAATGTATTAACAATATTCTTTTGCGATATCAAGAAGGAAATAATATGAAACACGAGCAAAAATTACCGAAGACAGTGACGGCCGTGTATCGCAGCCTGATTGCATGTCAGTCTATATGTCAGTCTTCCTGTCAGTACCGACGGACAGCCGCGGCCGAGCCGGCGAACTGCCTTGCGCGTATATTCCTATCATATAAATAATTTCACGTGTGTCTAGAGTTTATTCTTTCTTAATTTTGTAAAAGTTATCTTTTTAAATATGCGATATAAATAAACGAAATAGTGAGGAGCGCGATTATGTAACAACTCGTTTCTTTGACTCGTATTATGGACTAATTCACGTAAGCGAATAGTCAAAATTATCCTAGATTAAAAGGTTGCCGGCCCTTAAGAAAGGAGTAGGCTCGTTTCTTGAAAGTTTTCTTACTTTGTCACGGATCCCATAATCAGAACCTAACCAAACTCTCATCAAACTACCCTTGAAGTACATCCTTTTCAATAAAAAATGAATCATCGAAATCGGTTCACCCAGTCCAAAGTTATGAGATAACAAACATAAAAAAAAAAAAAATACAGACGAATTGATAACCTCCTCCTTTTTTGAAGTCGGTTAAAAAGCAAAAGTACGTCATCATCTCTAACACTTCTACAAATATATAGTGGATGATCAAACGGTCTAAGCTTGTGATATAATAAAGCTGTTCACGCTTAGTAACCTCGGGTTATAGTGCTTTCTGTAAAGCGTGCAATGGAGAATCAAGCCTTGTCTATCTCAAGTAGTACGTTCTAGTTTAAACGACCCTATGTTTTACGACGTTAATATTAGAGTTCATTCCCGTTTGAAGAAATTCTACGCGTTAGGAGATATGGCGCGCGGACCTTGCACATGTAAGATCGCTTTGCGAATGTTCCGGTTGCTACAGTTTTGTGTTCTAATACTTGAGTAATAGAGTTTATTCTTATTTGAAAAGATCACATACAACACATAAAGCGTCGCACGCAAAAATTGAACGTACGAAACTCTAGCTCTCTGACCCTACGATAATATTGTGAACAGAATCGGGAGATATTGCTAGTTTATAAATAAATAACGCGCATCAAAAATCCGGAATTAGTCACGCTGAGGCTAAACTAAACGGATAATTGCTATTTTTTTAAAATAAAACTGGTCGTAGCATAGTGAGAAGCGGTTCGTACACAATCATTTGTTTGTAGGAAGGTATTGATGAACCCCATAAAAATAACCAAAAACATAGTATCATCTTGCACCATGACAATGCCAGGTCACACACGGCCAAATAGACAAACAATTTTTGATAACGTAGATATTATTGTTCATCGTGTATACAATTAAGACAAAACCTACGACGACAACGACTTCGTTTTGTTTAAAAAAATCAAGAATTATATAGGCGGTCAACTATACTCAGCACCAGAAGAGGCTGTTGAACAGTATAAAGAGCAGGAGTAGCATAAGTATTCCCAAAGTTGGTTGAGTCATATGAAAAGCCCATTGCAGCTAAGGAAGAATATTCTGAGAAGAAATAAATTCATTTTTGACCAGTCATCCTATTATTTCTTATTCAACCCGGAAATCTTTAGTGCACCTCACGTATCATATGTATATCACACCATCCATCAACTAATAATAATTTAATTCACCGATAATAGTTAGTAATAGATATTGATAAAAAATAATTAATCAAAGATCAAATTACAGATTTTAATTTGGGTTTTTCTATAGTGCAAATTATTGCAAAATTATTGATAATAATGTACTTTTCCATACAATCCATTATTAACTGGAATGCGAAGCTTCGTTAATGGTGCAACTTACGGTTTTTTATTTCAAATGCCATTGGCGTTTGGTCCTTGTGTCGGAAAATATAAAGTCTGATAAAAACATGGTTCTTTACTGCTTATTTATAATTACTATAATGTACTGAATATAGATTGGGTATCCCGTGCAACCGGTGCAACTGATCTTATGTATCTAATTGTGTTTTTTTGAACCGACAAAATTTTTGGAACAAAATTATGTTTAAGTATTAAAGTACCTAGTTTGAGTTAGGTACTTTAATTCTTAATAATAAATATTATTTTTTCCAGTGGCGGATATCAGATTTAGTCAGTAGGTATATAAAGAAACTAGCTTCTGGTCGCGACTTCGTACGCGTGGAATAGTTACTTTGAACTAACGTTAACTTCGTTCGTTTACGTAGAAAATGAAAATATTTTTAAATAATACGTACGTTATACCCGATTTAAAAACATTCTTCGTTGGTGCTCCGCTATAAGCTATCTAATTTTAAATTTGTCAATTCGGACCAGTAGTTTCTGAGATTAGCGCGTTCAAGCAAACAAACTCTTCAGCTTTATAATATAATTTTTTTTTTTTTTTTTTTGAACTGACTACGCTATTGACCCAGCAAGGTCTTAACAGCTTCACCGGACTACTAAGGCGAGCGCTTAAGGCACTCAGCCGATTATATTTTGACATCTCGCTCAAGGGTGCGCGGCACACCTCGGCTTTGGCTGTTGCCTGATACATGCAATTCGCTACCTATCTCTATCTGAACTAACCTAAGCTAAGCTAACTATTCATACATATATGAGTTGTTGAAACATATATGTGTACCAAGCATACATACCTCAACAACCCATATATGTATTTTGTATCGGATAATATTCTAAACTATTTCAGTTTGATAAGGGAAAAAAATAAAACCCTTCCACTTGCATGTGTGAGCGTGTATGCGTGCACGTGTGTGGAGGTGATATGAGTAAAATTAAAATATAGATTACAGCGTTGTAATAATTTTAATTGAATACGTTTGAACTACATTATTTAAACTAAACTCTCTCGTTATATTGTATGGTTAAATGGAAAAGGAAAAGTCAAATCATAATTAATGAGTGAATTACATTTATCTCTGATTATTGTTTATTTTTTATTAAATCTTTAAGTACCTAATACGTTAAGTACAATCAATAAATCATAATGTCAATAAAAGGATGTATGCTATCTGACAATAAAGTACAATTTTTACGTATTTCATTGATTAGCAAATTGTAGTAGGGCTGTCGCGGCGCCGCGAGATACGCTCACAAATAACTTATATGAAATTAATTATTATATTATTAAAAAAATCGTGTGTGAGTTCACACGCGGTAGAAGCGAAACTTAGTACTCTGATTAATTTTTAAGAGAATGAGATGGATATCCTATGGAGTTGGTATACATTAGTTTATGTATTGTTGTGTAATATCTTAATATATGTATATTAACAAAACAATACATTCCTATAATGTATATAATTGTTATTTTAACTTTTTATTTTTATTTTACTGTATTTTCTGGCTAAATTTTACTATGTTTTATTACATTATGTACGGAACAAGCTATGATGTCACAAATAAAAATCGATACAAAATGATCATTAAAATACAATGATAACCTATATTATCTATTATTTACAAGAGAATTTATTAAAAAGTCGGCACTACCATAGATTGAATTTTTATTTACATTTAAAAATCATACTGACAGGTGTCTAACATTTCACACAATCAAAGCCGTAAGTAGTGATAAAGTTAAAAATGTAACGCCGAACACGCCATATACGTAAAATGCTTCCTCTGTGTTTTTAGAATCGAGATGCCCCGTCTTTTCCTGTCTTACATAACACAATACTCACCAGTGGTGGTAGGTCAAGATCACGTGCTTGGATACTTTATCCATGCACTTCGCTTTAAATATTTAAAAGAGTTCACCCTTAGTGTTCATACTTTAGCGTTTACAGCCGACCAATGGATTGTTTTCAATCAACAATCACTCCTCAGGTGATATTTAACCGATGCAGTACATAGAATTTTTTAGAGAAAAAAAAAGAAAAATATTGACAACCCTACAGATATTACACCACATTAAAACATTATAAGAAATTAATAATAATAAGTACACGATTGTTTTGATATGCGATTGTTATAAACTATTTTCTGACGTAACGATAACTTTTTACTGCAGTGCTGAATCGATTAGAGACTGATTGTGTTGAATGAGTTGTCCTTTTGTTTTTGATCATTTGAACGAGATAATCGTCTTAGTAATAGAAACGCTAAGAATATTTTAAAAACTGAAAATATTTGTGAAAGTGAGTATTTGTACTATTTTATCTCAAGGACGTTTATATTGTGAGCGTAAGAGTTGAAAGCATATTAAAATAATATACAATTTATGAAGTAATAAAAATAGTTCATGATAAATTATATTACTAAAACAAATATTTCTTCGTTTAGCGACGGTAAAGCTTTTGCCAGTGTCAGTATTTAACATAGAAATATATAGTTGTTTTTTAATCATTAAAATAGTGTTCGTACCATTATCGGACTTACCGCTTATACATATAGTTTAGACAATATAATTATTAATTTGCAACTGTATGCCTAGACTGTAGCCCTTGTTAAAGAGAGGTTTGTCCGGAATGAAAAAAAAGAAAGAAAGGTATATTGTTTTTGACAATTATCAGTGTTGCCTACTTCATTACAATTATTTTTTTAAATAATCTATGAATTATATGTCACTTTAAAGAAAAGCGGTAATGTTAATAAAACTGAACTGATTTTATCAATTAAAATATGTGTATAATTAACTCTTAATGTCTGTCAAACACTTGTCTTAAGTTATAAATGATGTGTAATATGATGCAGAATTCCCGTCAGTCTGTCGGTGTTGCTCGTGGCAGAGGAAAATACTTCCTGATTTGCAGCGCAGGTGGTACGTTGAACCTTACTGGACGTAGGCACATTAACGAGAATAGCGGTTAGCGGGTACTTATCAAGCGATTTATCTGACGAAACGCAAGCATATTTTACTCACATCTAAAAACACCTAGTATATTTTTATATGGTATAAAATAAGTTCACTCCATGTTAAGCGACTTATACGTACATACCATACAACTTATAAAATCACTTGATATATGTGTGATAGGGGAAATCAATCAAAGACTAATGAACCAGCATTTATGGCACTAGTGAGAAAAGACTTGTTCATGACCAAAATATATGAATCCTACAACGACATGGGTTTAATCGATTGTCAATAAAATAAATATTCCAAGGTATTTCAATAAGAAAATTTTTTTTACTTAATTTATATTTTTATTGAGTTTCATCTTTTATCAGATTACAACCAATAATATCAGCATGATGAGACAAAAGAATCACCATAACTAATTTTAATCGGGGCATTCATTAACGAATTAGTTCCAGTTTGCATCACGCATATCAGCTCCGGTTTGCATCTTTTCATGAGTTTCCATTGTATGCATATCATGATAATTCAACTATTTATTACAACAAATAGTAATTATAACGAATAATGTCAATAATAAACGACATGGGGAGCTTCGGGCATAGCTGATAAGTATAAAAGTAATATGTATTTTTGTTGATAGAAATAAAGTCTAATTTTCAATGCGGTTGTCAATCGCTACGCGATGACGTCTATGTGTTCTCCCTAACGTGTCAAAGCGGACGAGTATAATCTGACGCGATGTATGCGCAGGAGTCTTATTAAGGGCACCTATGTATTAGCGTGACGGAATATAGAAACGCAGTTTGATGCTTAAGATTTATTCGCGAATTATCTTCCCCTTTTTAACTTAGAGAAAAAAAGTTTGTTCTTTATATTCCAATGCAATTATGACAATGACTTTAATCATTTGCTCTATAAGTATTTTTTGTATTATCTCACGATGCAGGCTTTGAGAAATCTAAACAGTTTGACAATTAGAACGTATTATTTATATTGCTGTTTATAGTTTTATTTATTTCTTATCATGTTTTCATATAAAATATAATAATAAAATTATTTTCTATGTGAAAAATGCCACTTTTATTACAATAAAACTATAATCATTGTCGCTCCGTCTGCACAAACATTTTTATAATTAAAATGAGTTAAGTAAATGCAAAAGCTAACCCATGGACAAGAGATACAAGTTATGTCGGTAAAATTTTCCGAGATCAGTGCAAGAAATATTATACAACGCTTTGTTTACATTTAAACATTTAATGGTGGTAGAGCCACGCTGAAACTATTATTGGTTTCAGCATGAATGGGCCGGCTCGCCCGGGGTAGTACCACCCTCTCATAGAAAACCGACGTGAAGTAACAGTGCTTGCATTGTTGCGTTTCGTTCGGTCAGTGAGAGCGCCGGAGACCCATCTCCCCTCCCCTCTCCTCTCCTCTCCTTTTCCCTCCCCTAACCCTTCCCTCCGAAAGATGGCAACGCACTTACGACTCCTCTGGGGTTGTTAGTGTGCATGGATGGTGGTGATCACTTAACAGCAGGTGACCCACCTGTTCGTTTGCCACCAATGACAAAAAAAAAAAAAAAAAAAAACATATTGGTGTACATACAAACTTGTTTTTTTTTCTGGCAACTTCATGCATAAGTATAGTTTATTTAAATTAAATATTAACAAATGATTTATCCAATTTTCTCTTTCGCAGGTAAGTTCTCAGATGAGATATGGAAAAAAAGCCACAATGAGGTTGTATGTAGGGGTAAGTAAATACGTAAGAGTCAAGTTACTTCAACTTTTTATCTCCACTGAAGGAAAGGCCTGTAAGTGTCAAGTAAGCATAAGAAATAAAACTTAAATAATATTACTTTATTTCCTTCATAATGTAAACATTATATCAATGAAACTTAAAGAATAATTAGGATAGCATATATTATGATAACTAAACACTCGATGTACCGTTGATATATAGATATTTAACATTAAAACGCAGTACCGATAATTATGTTCATCACACAAAATTATCGACCCTGCGATCTCTGTACCCAATTATAGGCCTCGCAATAACTATACAAGACCCATCAATGTACTATAAATAATGTATAACCCTATGAAAGTTTACTTCATTTTGATATATTATTAACTGCTTTGCTTAAAAATTTTCCTTGACTCTTCAGTTGGTTATAAAAACTTGAATACGTTCTACGAGATAGCGAAAACTCATCTATAGTCTATGGAAAATTACCTTATCATAAGGTGCAACTATATCACTGGATAAAATAACAATTTGATACACCATTTAAGCAGAAGATGATCGTCATTTCGTATATCTAAAATAATACCAGTTTGTATGTACTTAACAGTTTTCCTAACGCCTCTATAATCGGGCTTATACACAAACCCAGGTTACGATATACTGTCGTTATCGATAATCGAAAAATCTCCAGATCTATCACTACATGGCGAAAGCATTAGGACATTTCATAGGTATTTGCGCTTGCCCACAATGTTTTACCGAGTTTTGTAAGATGGGTAGGACATGGAAATTTTGTCAAACTGGATCGTGACAACCATAATGGCATGCTTAGGGGTGTCGTTCTTTGGAAGTGGCCAGTGTATGACCAATTACCGAGAGGCTTATAGGCCGGCATCATACTGATTGTCGATAGATTATAGAATTCTTGCTTTCCATATTGTTTTTGGCCTGCTTTGTACCTATCATCAGTATCACCAATATAGCTACCTTTACACGTACATCCTTGGGCCGATATTTCAAAAAACATCCTCGATATATTATTATTGTCCTATAATCATCTATATCATAAGAATGTTAATCTAACAGAATAAGTAATATAATACGTGTCAATCAGTTTTAGAAATGTCTGTCTGTCTGTTTGTTTGAACACGCACCACTGCCTAAGTACTCTACGTTCACGACAAATCCTCAACAAGAAAATCATAAGGCATATCTTCGAGTAACATTTATTCTTTGTTTTACTAAAGTCGGTTCGGTCTATCAAAAGTTAATTTAATTTTAATGACGACGTGACTTAAGTACAAGGGAAAAGTGATTAGTAAATAGACTTAATACATTTAGATAACTTTATTAGTCACTGTTTTATACATCAGGCTCCACGCGGACGAAGTCGCGGGCACAGCTAGTCTTATAGTTATAAAGTGATGATGTAATCAAAGATGTTGATATGATTTTATCTACGCTATTCACTGTTAATAGCAAATGCTGAGGCTTTTATCACAGTTGGGTCGAAGTCGAGAGCTATCTGTTCTCGCATTTAAACGTCAATCTATTTCGTTCAAATGCAGGTGCTACAGAAACTCGTCGTTTAAAAAATAAAATAAATGTAAATGATAGAGTATTTCAATGTCATCGTTGTAGAGACCGGACCGTTCATTCACTTAGCGACCGTAAGATCCGTCCGTCACGCCTCAATCAATCAAACGATAAACCAATTTAATTGATTGCGTCATTCAATCAATTACGAACGTTCCAAATTCAAAACAGGAAGCGGGCCGTGACTCGAATCGTGCAATAATTGTTTTTGCTTGTGTGAGTGTTTTATTCGTTGTAATATTGAAGAGCAAAGGCATACAAATCATTCAGCCAGAGGTGTTCTCTTTCAAAATTATTAGAACCGTGGGGAGTGTTAAAATATTGTAGAATTAAAAACATTTCTATTGCATTATCTAGTGTTTTATTCGTTGTAATATTGAAGAGCAAAGGCATACAAATCATTCAGCCAGAGGTGTTCTCTTTCAAAATTATTAGAACCGTGGGGAGAGTTAAAATATTGTAGAATTAAAAACATTTCTATTGCATTATCTACGTTTTCAGATTATTCTAATACCTGTAATCATGCAATAATTGTTTTTGCTTGATTGTGTGTGTTTTTTTTTCGTTTTAATATTGAAGGGCAAAGACGTGCAAAGCATTCAACCACGGGTGTTTTCTTCCAAAATTATTAGAAATCGTGGATAGTATTACAATACTGTAGAATTAAAAACATTTCTATTGCATTATCTAAGTTGCAAATTATCTTAATACAGTACTGAATACGGAAAGTAGAATTCAAGAACCTTTAGATTTGAAACGAGATAGTGGGTACAGCGGGACGCATAGGATATGCAAATGCAATCACTTCTTACGGCAGTTCACCGTTATTGCTCTCCTGTGCCTTACCCGGGAAGTCACCTAACCTATAATTATTCCGGTCTAGAATAGGTTACATTTCTTTAAAATTTCTTAGCAAAGGATATTGGTTTAAATTACGATACTTGAGTTCGATCTGGTTTGAACCTGAAACGTTGCAAGTAACAAGGAGATATAACACGTGCTTTAAAGAAACCTTTGTACTATAGGTAATTAGGTAATAGCTTCCTTATTGTCCACAAAAAAATCGTGTCTATACGGCATCTAAAAGCCGCTCATTAATTTGTTAAACCAGTGTTATTCATGACACTGGTTTAAGATTTAATCTATTATTTAAAATTAATATAAATGAAATAAACAGTAATAATAAGACAAATTTCTATTAATTACGTGATAATCATTTCTTTTTTTTTTTATTTTCTCGAATTGATAACACTATTGACCTAGGGGGAGGTCTTAACAGCTTCACTGGACTACAATAATCACTTCGAGATTAAAGATTTCAAATCATTTTGATTTTTGGATAACATTCGACCTACATTGTCTTGCGGCATTGCTGCCAATTAATCTATTTATAGTGTTATTGTTCTGCCTCGAGGTGAGATGGTCACTTCACTTTCAGGACATGTAATAAGTAGGGTGATTCAGCATTTACTATCGTCTTCAGTTTGAAAACATATTACCCAAATTCCGGGGTATATAGATATAGTGTTTTATATGCGACATTCACATTATGCTGTGTTCAATGTCAACATAGAAATGAAAACTGTTACATATGTTTCATTTATCGAACATACTACCTTGAACCTGTTTAGACCAATCATTTCATATCAATTAATTGTGTATTTTCAAATAAAAGATCTAGTTCACTTTGGCTATAGACTGGACCAAGTTTTCAAGGTATTTATTTGGATTTTTACCATGAATCTATCAAACGTTTGTATGATATTATTCATAAGATTACATGAATAATAATCTACTATTGATATTGTTATGAATACAGTTTACCTCGCACAATAAAAATTAAATGTCGATTAAGAAATGTAACGTTCATTTAAGTCAATAAATGTTGGTAAAAAGACATGAATTTATATTAATTATTAACAAAGGGTAGACTCATCTCCATCGTTATAATGATTGAATCACACTCGAGGGTGATTGAGTGATGTTGGCAGGTTTATTTAGGGTTGTCGCGTTCCTACATAAGCTTAAAAGATTACGTTACCGGGATACAAAATCAAATTTCAAATTAGTTTTTTGGCTTCTACATTATGAATTAATAGCTCGCTTGAAAAATTCTTAGGCCACCATACGGGATGCCAATTATTACATCCATTCTTAATACTAAACCTTAAAAACACTTGTAAACGCTGAAAAACTGTACACTAAAATAAATGTTATCTAGAAAACAACCAATCCCTAATTTATATTGCACGCTTCGATGATTAATTTTTATTTCAGTTGATTAATTTCTCGAACGAAATTGTCAACACATTTGTTAACATAACATTATGTTAATATTATGGATTGTGGACTATGTAGTTATGATTAAAAATATCCATCTCTTCGAATGACACAACTTAATTAAATCGAATAACAAAATCAATCAGGAAGTCATATACATTTTATTTTTTTACTACCTATAGGTTGTAAAAACAGGTTCTGTTACTTATTGCAAAGCAATGGTTGCAGATGTAGTCCTGTAGCCTAACGCTGAGACAGGTATCCATTGTACATAACGTAACACTTATTTACTGATATTGATGTGATGTGTATGATGAATAGATTTATGTTTTCTTATAATGTGACTAGGTTTTGCACTTGGCTTCGCTCGTGTTAATGTAGATTCAATCTATCTCTTGGGAACAGTACTTTTTTTTGTGGATGAAAGGTATGTCTATATTCTTATATCCTTTTCAGTGCCTTTGATAATTGGTTAAGTAGCTAAGGCTTAATAGCGTAAGAAACAGACTCGTATTCACATTTATAATATTACAGTAGTCCGATGAAGCTGTTAAGGCCTTGCTAGACTAATAGCGTAGTAATGTCGAGAAAAAAAAATTAATACAACTCTTACATAGTATCTTATCTCAGTTGTTGGTAAAATTGGAAAAACCTTTTTAATGTTATTTCTGATTTTTTTAAAATTTAATTTTTAGACAACCTTACAACGTGGTTATCCGATGATGAATAACATAATAATTGAACATCCGGACGACGTCTCAATATCGAATCTGTACAGCTAGCAAGCAGGTAAAAAATATCTCCGACCGTCCGATAAATAAACACCTATCAATCTCTTTCGATAATGTGTTAGTGTGTCTATTTGAAAAAAAATATGGTGAACTTTGTGCATTGCAACGCTGAGAAAATATGGATATGCCTGTGGGGAATTACCCAGATTTAAAGTAAATATTATTAAATGATGTCATTGATTTTATCAGTAAGTAAACATTTTTCGAGTTTTAGTTAAGTTTAAGGAATTACTGCACAATTACCAAGCATACATATCTCAACAACTCCTATGTGTATTTTGTATCGGAAAAGATTCTAAACTATTACAGTTCGATACGGGAAAGAAAAGAAAAACCCATCCACTTTATGTGTAAGCGTGTATGCGTGCACGTGTGTGGAGGTGATATGTGTAATGTTGTCGCAGTGATGTAAGATTTTGTGTCACTGTATCGCGCGAGCAGCGTACTCAAGGGCTCCACGCCGAGGGAACGGACCTAGGCTTGAGCCGTTGCCGAAGGGGGCCTAGTCTGGT
>MU159916.1:0-33546 GCA_015888305.1 Antheraea pernyi | reverse complement strand
AACTAACTAACTAAAAGAAACAACTGCAGAAACGGACATTTGTTGAGGGATTAAGTTCATATGTCGAATGATATAAATTTATAGTTTACACTGAAGACAATAACTGATTATTCATACAAAAAATAAAATAATCTTATAATATTTAATTCAGGCAAATAAACTAAATAAAAACTTTAAAATTGTTAAAAAAAATACTTACTTTAAACGGGTAATTTTAAGGTTAAGCGTGGTTCGATTGTTAGTTTGATTGCTTCTCGGGCTTATACTATACTCATCCACTTGACTTCGGATTTTTAACAACAGTGCACGCGCATAGACACTATTGAGACTGACTCTTGATACACAACATACATTAATTCCTAGACCGAAAAAACAAAACCATTGCAAGTTTACAAAACGCCAAACAAATGAGTAGTAGTAATATTCGTCCAATAGGACAGGCGAAGGAATTAATCCATACTGCCAATTCTGAAGTTGTCAATTTAAGTTGTTCTTATGTATTCTTTAACCGATTTTCTTCTGTGTCCAAATCAAAATAAAGGCATAATCACCAAATCTTTTATATAACATTTCATATATTTTAACGGTGCACCTTTCACACGCATAAAATGTTCCTGCTGCTTTACAGCATTTAATGTATGACCTAGCTTGAGAGTCGGCTACGATAGCAATTATTTTGAAAAAATAATGTTTTTCATCAATTAAAATTCCGTTTTTAATTAAGTTTTTGCATTCTGTCACAAAATCTATCAGATATTCCTTAACGTTAGCAGGCTTAGAATCACCACAGTATATTGAAGCTACAAACGGATGAGTGACATACGCTCTATTGAAAACTTTAATAGTAATAGGCCAGACTTGAATGTTTGAACTTTTATAAATTTGTAATCCGTCAATGTGAACCAGCACTTCAATCGTATTTTCAACAAATATATTTGGTAAAATAATTTTTTTTAAACCATTTGCCACACCAAGATGTTTATAGTCGCTATCAGTTTCTTTAAGACTTTTTATAGTTTGAACAACGTGATAATGCTTCGTTTGGAGCAATGCCTGTGCGGTTTTAGGTAATGTTGGATGACCTTCTTCTCTTAATAAAACAAGTAATTCGGAAACTACGTTCAATTGAAGGGTATCCAAATTATTTAAAACCCACTTACGAAGTTTTTCTCGAGTGCGATCTAAATTCACCACATTCTCTTCGGCAACACATTCATTATCACTATCATCACTGTCATCACTTCTATCAGCTTCTATGTCAGTACCAACAATAAACTCACCATCTACCACATGCATACACTCGTTGTTATCAGCACAGTCATTATTAAAACTAATGTCATTATCAATTTCATTATGAGAGTAAGATCTATCATCATTAGTTTCTGTATTCACAAAATTATTATTGCTAGCACCTGTAGTATTTATATTATTTACAGAGGATTTATTATATAGTCTAAGACTCATATGCTTTCTCAATGCCCGATGTTTTTTTACGCGCTCTGCCATGGCTTGAGAATTTAAAAAATTATTAAGAATATCTAAAAATTTATTTTTATTTTTACTAACTATTTTTTCATTGAAAAGTACTTGTATCCCATGAAAATAAAATAACGCCGGTATTCAGAGGTTAAGAAACAGCTGATGGGATATTTAGAGTACATGCGCAGAAGTAAATTCATCACATCATCGACCAAGGATAGGCCGATGATCGTATGTCGTTAGTGAGAGCATCGATCGGTGGCCAATGGTGTACCAGCCATAGGGCGACGATAGAGTACCGATGCTCGGCCTAGCATAAGTAGCCTAGTCTCGGCCGATCATTGGTTTTTTTTGAGCATCGGCGACTTCGTATGGGAGGTTCACCGGACTACAATAATCACTTCGAGATTAAAAATTCCAAATCATTTTGATTTTTGGATAACATTTGACCTACCTTGTCTTGCGGCATTGCTGCCAATTAATCTATTTATAGTGTTATTGTTCTGCCTCGAGGTGAGATGGTCACTTCACTTTCAGGACATGTAATAAGTAGGGTGATTCAGCATTTACTATCGTCTTCAGTTTGAAAACATATTACCCAAATTCCGGGGTATATAGATATAGTGTTTTATATGCGACATTCACATTATGCTGTGTTCAATGTCAACATAGAAATGAAAACTGTTATATATGTTTCATTTATCGAACATACTACCTTGAACCTGTTTAGACCAATCATTTCATATCAATTAATTGTGTATTTTCAAATAAAAGATCTAGTTCACTTTGGCTATAGACTGGACCAAGTTTTCAAGGTATTTATTTGGATTTTTACCATGAATCTATCAAACGCGAAATATGCGTTCAAACTTAATCTTGTCAAATTTATGTTACTTTTGACATATAAACCACTTTTTTCGCTGAGCTATTAAATTTAGATATATGGTGTCGCGGACTTTTTTGTAAGAGTAATGAATATTTTTATTATAGATCTTATTCTTGTATTTCAAACCGTTTAAGCAGCGCACGGCATATTATATATTTTTGCTGATTTCAATTGCATTTCTTGTGTTTAATTATTGGAAATATATATTTCCCAAAATAAAAAATATCTATACCACTGAGAATATAAACCTAGGATAATATACCTTTCTAACAGTAAAAGAATTTTCGGAAAGAGTAATTAATAAAGTTATTGCATACATTAAACAGTTGCTCAACATGTCTCGAATAACAAAACAGACTAAAGCGTTCCAAGTCAATAAGTATAAATAAAAATATAATACAAGAAAAAAACATACGCACGGACAGACTTCGTATTAAATAACTTGCTAATGAACATTTGACAAACCCCGACAAACATAGATTTGCGGTTAGTTTGAAGTTTTCGCGACGTGACACGCTCTGAATCCCATTTTATCGAGCGCAAATAGCCGTGTCAATAGAGATTAAGCTTCGAGTGACAGACAGACAGACACATATCCACGTTGAAGCGTGATTGACATTACGAAGCTGTCGTTTCGGAAAAAAATGTATAAAATATATATATGTAACTAAATTGAAGGGATTATCTTCTTTATTATTTGGTTTCAAGTTTGTTTGTTTTTTTGTACATTTTTAAAAACTTATCGTTGATTGAAACAGGTCGGAATTAGTTATAATAGAGATGTAATTGTATTAAAGAGTAAGTCAGATACATACTAAAATGTCTTCATAGTTAAATAAACTGATCTGCAGTAAATGTTATAAGTTCAAATGATCTAAAATAATTATAATTTTTTGTACTAAAGCCCAAATACACAACGCACCCAAAAAACCCAAGACGCACCCTTAACGTCTCACAGACAGCTCACAAAAATGAGTGCATAATTTTGGATTATGCAGTCATTTCAAATAGTCTCGCGTCGCTTGCGTTATTGTAAAAACAACTTTAAATCATTCAGATAAGGTTGAATTTGCAAAATCATGAGTTTATCGCATAACTATGACCACGTATGTATATTGGGGAGTTTTTGTGGCCGGTTTTGAGCGTTACTTTTATTCGAGTCTGTGCGTGCTGTGGGTTTTTATATCAATGACTAAAGTGAAGAATGTGTAAGGTAGCTTCCCGATGGCAGGATTTTTTTCAAATTTACTTGATACTTTTAGTTTTATTTTTGTGAATTTAATTACGAATTATAGTATATTTTTTATTCTGATATATTTTTTAAGATTTTTCAAAATCAGTGTAGTAATTTTTGCATGAAAAAGTAACAGTTATTAACATTGATATAACGTAATCCTAATAATAGGATTTATTTTCGTTTGAATGGCGATGCTATAATTTGAATAACTCGGAGAATAATTCTTACCGTGTATTTTATTTTAACAATTTGTTTATTTACTCCGTAATACTGTTACAATTAAATTAATTTTACAGTAATCAGTATATAACTACGAAACTATTGTACTGAGTCTTTATAGTCTTTTTTCCTTTTCCATTGGTTTTTGTCTACCTAGAACGAAATAAATTGTACCAGTATTATTTTTGTAAGTTTACGCTATTTTTATAACTCATATTACACGTGCCTCAGTTTTCTTAGAGCCGTGTTCTTTTTCTCGGAATCAGTCGACCACCTCGGTCGGTATTTTAGTGTTGATATACAGACGATGTGATTGTTCGTCCGCGTGTTCATCCGCCGATGAAGGACACTCGTAGATGGATTACTACCGACGCATTATCATCATTACATATTATTAAACAAGGTTGTCTGCCACGTCCGTCTGTCTGTCTATTCGCGATAACCTCGAAAACTACTGAACGGATTTTCATGCGGTTTTCACCAGTAGAAAGATGTGTAAGTTAAGGTATATAATTTGTCAAAGTTTTTTTTTTATTATAAAGGTAGGGCAACGTTCGCCTGGCCCCGCTAGTTAAGTATTTATATATAACCTAACCAAATTAAAAAAAAAACATCTAAATACAACGCATTCTCAGTAGTGCGGATTATTGTAGCGAACTAATGAAAATATTGCAGTTTCTATAGTGTTCTGGCACCAATATTGGTGCTAAATAAAATCGCATACAACGAAAGCGAAATGATTTAAATAATGATTGAATTTTACTCTGTTTTTATGATATTCTTTGTAAGTCTCTCCCACACCTGCGTATCTCGGTACTGCTTGATAACATAATAACTGGATCTGCGGACTTGGCATCATGTTATTGTAAAGTTATAAATAATTAACTAAAACTTCCTAAAAAACGTATTATTTGTAACATACTTCATCATAACATGTAGCTAACAAAACAACGGGATCGTGCTACGTGCCGGTCGAGCGATATAATAAGCAATAAAAATGATTCCCGGACGATACAGATAAAATTAACGTCGTAAAGGACCCAGCACATTGGCCAATCAACCGGACGATTTTACGAATGGACGCGACGGGGCATTTACGTCGCATTTCTTCGATTTCGCGGCACGTACTTGTGTGTAATAAGCGACGGGCGTCCGTCAGCGTCCGCGGGCTGGGGGTGCCGGGGGGTCGTCGTCCGGACCCCGGCCGGATCGGGGGGTGGATCGTTCGAGTTAATGAAGTTTTCTGAACGCGATTCCCGCAGGTCGTCACATGCGGACCGAGTTTGTGGAGCACATTGCGCACGTCGCGTCACCGGTACTGATATTGGACCGGATGAGATGTTTTAATAAACGCATCCCGGCACGGCGGCCGGTCCGTCGACCGTTTACTCCTACTAATGTATATTGTTCCGAGTTTTTCTCTTATTATATGATATATGTCGCACGATATGAGATGTCGAGTGCCTGAGATGACGCTACGTTCAAAATATCGTAATCCCGCTAGAGAATTCCACTGAGGAATAACATTCTTGTATAATAAAATGTATATAATATAAAAATGCATAATAAAATGAATGAAGTAGTTATTCAGTACTATGGTGATTATTGAATTATAAAGTGATTTATCGAAGTCTATAACGTCTACTACTATTATAAGATTCACGCTCCGTCGCTTGTCGTTAAAAAATTAATTTGCGTTTTAAGGACCCGGTGTTGTAGGAACGTTATGTTTAGTAGTGTATATTGCCTTTGGTCACGTCACATCAGGTGAAATTGTGGTCAAACGATAAAGCTATAAAACAAGAAATATGTAATGTCAATATAAATTCATCGTTTCCGCTAAGGGTGTCGCTAGTACTTACTAAAACTTGCTTATTTAAAATCTAAGCATTTATATTTATCCAAAGATAAAAATATGGTGCAATTATTTCATGTAGCATGCATTCATAGCACGCAAAAAAAATGCCGCATCAAAATCAAATCAAAACTACTTTATTCAATTTAGGCTCTTTGGTTGAACGTCAAAGCTACCATTGTTTCGAAAAAACAATTCATTGAACAAAATCAGCTAGAAACTCGATTTGATGTACCTCTTCATGATAAATTTTCATCACTTTTCACTACTATCGGAAACCTATTTCTCATCCAGCTTTTATTTCCACTCATACAAACACACACGCGTTACCTATATGTGTCTATCACATATATTTTTTAAGTGAAACTGTTTTTCGATCGCCACAAAATTTTTCGTCCAGCTATCGTATGGCATTACAGTCGGCCGCAGAATAGGGGTAAAATGAAAGCCGCTCGGCAGATCGATTTCCCATTGTCAATCCCATTTTCCAATTATTATGTTAAAATTAGAAACGCGATTTTAATACCTTAAATCGAATAATTTTAAGTTAAATGCCTTGTTTCAGTCGTTCGTTGTTACTTACTTGTTGGGTGTTTTAAATGCAATTTCAAATCGACGGGTACATTAATTATGAGAATACACAATATAATACAGCGTGTGTGACAACCCTAAACAGGAGTTTAAAAGCGCTTGCACACGACCCCGGGCAGTGCATTAATGACATATTTCGCATGTTCCTGGATCACAGGTCAAGAAGGTGAACCACCCTATCGTTGTGGAGAACGTGGGGTATGGAGAGGGTCGGGGGGCGCGGGGGGCCCGGAGGCGCGGACGTCTCCCGTCAATCAGTTCGCTCCGACGTGACCGGCATAGCTCGGAAACATTCGCCCCGCGCCGCGCCGGTGCGCTAAGAAAGCGTTTTTATGAATAACCCAGATTAAGTGCCTTTATTTGTGAATCTCGTAATCACATCTGTATATGAGGTGTTTTATGTTTTTCGAGTATGCTGTATTTATTGGTTCGTTGTCATTAGTATCTGTAGTACATTCCAAAACGTACTACCCATTCTATTAATGGTTTCGACCTGTCGATCGTTATCGACCGTTTGAACACTCCTGATCTATATAATTTGGCAGAAAAATATGAATAAAACGGAAGCAACCTTAACCTTATCTTGTGCGATTGTTGCTCCTTGCTAGAGAACTGCAGGACTTAACGGAGTAACCCTTTGAAATTGGTTGTTAAAATCCTTAAGTCCAATATCATTAAACTTTTATAATGAAAGACCATAGGAAATTATCACTGGGGTTAATTTCTTGAAATAATAATTATTTGGTGCATGAACTCTGCTTCTAACAATGTAAATTAGATCCTGCAATTAGACGAAACTTTCGGTAAAGAAAAACATTAGGATTGAACAATGGCATCGTGGTAGAGCTTTTTCTATTTTTTTTTTCTCGAACTGACTACGCTATTGACCCGACAGGGTCTTAACAGCTTCACCGGACTACTAAGGCTGGCGCTTAAACCGATTTGGTTTTTAGGTAACATACACAAGGGCGCACGCGCACCTCGGCTTGGGCTGTTACCTGGAAAAAGTCGCGTCTGACCTAGCTAATTATTCTAAGCAATTCGTACATATATTCATTTGTGAATCATACAATCGAGATTGCATGATTCACAAATGGATACGTGTATATCGGAATGAAACGAACTAAACCATTCGATTCAGTTCGATGGGGAAAAAAAACAAAACCCTCCCACCATGTGTATGTATGTGCACGTGTGTGAGAGAGATGATCTCATATGTCTTTTTCTAATGCTCGAATTGTTAGCTAGTACTAGTGCTAGCTAGCTACTAGCTAGTACTTAACTTGAAAATCTGTCGCAAGTCACCTCTATCCACGAGTTCCGCGCAGTTGGGCCCCTATTTTTCCTATAAGAATTTGGAGAGTCGTAAGGGGTATGCCCATCGACTGCCTATTTTTGCCTTTCATTGAGAAAATTTTATCCACCTGTATTAAAAAACTTATGAAAGATTAAATATGCGTGAGCCAGATTCCGGGAAAAAAATGGAATTTCTCAAGGTGTATTCTTGAAGTATGTCGTTTGCCCATGTTTACCAATATTTTTATTTTTTGAAAACTTAACTCCTATGGGGTGGAAATGGGGGAAAAAAATATGTATGTACCACTCCTATTCTAGGTTTAGCGTGTTATAATCTGAGACAGTATCATCATTCAATAGATCTATTTATTTATCAAATTATTCACAAATTTATGTCACTAAAACGAGGATTCAATTTGGACCATTTGTTTATAGCCTCAGTGAAATAACGGACAATTTATGTTTATAGAAATCATGTGAAAAAAATAGGGTGTGTCGTAAAGACACACGATAGAAGTCAAAATTATACCTGGAAACATTTCAATTTTAAAAAAAGCATCAGAAAGTCAACGTCTCCCGGTGTTCCCGTGCGGTCACCCATCCCAGTACGGACCGCACTCGACGTTGCTTAACTTCGGTGACCGGTGTTTTCAACAATATGCCCGACACCGTGTTTACTCCCACCAGTTTTCGTCACGCAAAAAAGTTACGGATGAGTATTTCAAAGCCCTTCCATAAGAAGTTTACCCAAAAATACAATTATACGTTTTGTTATTGAGCGGAGAACTCTCACTCAACACACAAGTGGGGTAACTGTTACAATACTTGACACATGTCAACGATATGTCAGCTCGTGTGACAGACGCGGTGACGAGCGCGCCTGTCTACCGGCTGACGGAGATATTGTTTTAAAGTTTGACGTTCATTTCTATTTTCTAATATAACCCATTGATATTGTATATTAATTTCAACTATCGGCGCTACGTACCATTCTGTTTTGTCATATTTTTTCGTATATAACTTTTTCGGGTTTATCGTAGGAACATTTTTCATAATTTATTAAAATATTTAGATCGCATGGGAATTATGGGTATGCATGAATTAATGTAAGCAAAAGATAATGCTTAAAAAATCATTTAATAATTTTGCAATTAAAAAGCATATATTTTTTATTTTGCTGTTTATTATCGACTAACTTTTGCCTCCGGATTCTGCCGCGTTAAATGAGGTAACAATTTTGACATATTTTTTGCATATAATTTATAATAGAATTTACGGTAATGTGGGTCTATTTTTTGTAATTTATTATCGCATATGAATGCTTAATAAAAAATATTTCAAGATTTAATTAATGTTAGCACAAGAGAATGTTTAAAAATTAATCCATAATTCCGTTTCGGTATCTGGGTAATATTTTTTTTTCCTTTTCCGGTTTTTGTAGACTAGCATCTGCCCGTAGGTTGGTTTCCTTTAATGTAGAATTGACCTATCCCTCGGATATAGTACTTTCTTCTAGATGCAAGGAACGGTACGTCCTTTTCTATGCAGTTGACAACGTGTATGCAATATTTCACGACGATCAGGTTATAGCGTGAAAGCGACAAACAAACTAATTTACATTAACATTTATAATATTATTTATAGTATTACATCTTATCAGATTGTTATTTACTACCACTTAAATCAATTCACGCGCAGATGAACCTGAACCAAACCAAAGACAATAGAGTAACTACCGAAAAATAAGCAATCCATCGCCAGTCACCACTGACAAATGTGGTAACCCAAAAGGTAGCTATTGTGATTGGTTATCACAATTTATATAGTGATAGCGATCTAGTCAAGCACAATTGTCGTGTCCTACCTCTCGGTACGCTAGTATAATAATACCTAATCGTCTAAACTAAGCAAATAATAAATCATAACACTTATGTATTCAAAAATAATGGAGTAAATATTGCAAATGTATCCACCACACACGAAGTGTGGGCTCGTTACAAAATCTCTTCAATCTTTACCATTATTTTGTTTAGAAATATCAGAAAAAAAAATGCGACAGTACATCAGCTGTCAGCTTTTTGTCACGACAGTTGACAACTGTTGGTGACAACGTCGGTGCCGAGAATAGATAGCGCTACCTGACGAGACGATTCTATCTAGATCTTATAAACAATCTTGTTATTTTACTTTATGTTTTATTTATTAGAAAATAAAGATCAAATTACAGCACGTTTCTGGTACAAAGATAATGTTCAAGACGTAATCGAACAAAGGAACCTGAGTCTTTGTTGCATATTGTGATGCGGTTACAACATTTTTTAATGCCTAGCTACCACCTAAGAGTTGAAAATCTGCCGTCATCTACCTATAGGTATGTTCCTGCAGCTGCTTATGAAAGTCAGTCCTAGTAGGCGTAGTGTGCTACCGTGTGAGGTAATATCATCTCCTAAAATTAGTTGATATTGTGGTAAATCATAGTTATACTTGATATGACTAATATTATTACTTTTATAATCCAAACATTTAAAATCTGTGTCTTAAAACATCTCTGCGTAAAATTTAAATCAAAATAAAAAGATTTAAAAAAAATAGCCGATGTTCCTTTTTCGAATAAGCTTTCGCATGAAAAAGGCACGTAAGGTGATCAGAGATCACTCGAAACCGACGTCGGAGTGAATGAAACGAGTGAATGAATGAATGAGTGAGTGAGTGAGCGAGTGCTCGAGGTCGGGCGCGGGACATCGGGACACCGGTTGATCAACCATGATGCGCCCTGTCCGTCAACGTCAGGGTTTATAAAGATGGAATGGGTTAGGATTCATGTTTTATTTTTTTCGTGTCGGCGGCGTCTTTTAAGAAAATTAGCAGTCATTTTTTATCAAGTTCGATGTGTGATTGTTTTATTCTATACTAACTGTAAACTCTTGAATTTGTTCGCAACTTTTTTCGAAAGCGAGTTGTCTTTTACTTCCTTAGTTGTAATTTTTTAATAATGTTTAAAGCCTATAGAAAAAGGTAGAAACGTTCAGCATAAATCCTTTTTCGTTTTTATTTCTGAAAACGACGTTAATAAGTACTGAAAATTGTATATAATGTAATGTAATGCAAATATTCAAATCAATTGCTAATCATCTATTGCACATTTATATGGTTACCTACTTTGTCAACAACTTGGACGCAACTGCCAACAAAAACATTACAACAATCAGATCAAAAGAATTTATACAGACACCAATGTGTACAAAACAATCGTTTATACGTTATTTAAAGTTGTCATGGTTTAATAAAACGCATATCGAAAAAATTAGGAAATTTAATACCTACTTCCTACCTACCTAATTCCTTACCTACTTAAAGTAATTTTGTGTGATCTATAAACTCACAGACATACATTTTGATATACTTATACATTTATTCAAATCAGCGAACGGAATTTAGTTTACAGTAATCCTATGTACGTCGTCAGTTGTAAATTCATTGCCAAAGATTAGGGTTGGTGGCAGCTGGGACAAGTGTTTCAAACGGTTGTTCATAGATTTTATTAATAGTTTGGCAATTGTATGTGTTTCCTTAGTCCATGTTTTTGGTTAATCTTCTGTTTACATTTGGTTGTTTGCTTATACGTCACAAAGTACACTAAAGCAGTCAGTTGTAGAGAAAAATGGTTTTGTGTAAACGTCGTTCAGTTCATGTGCCATAATCTTAAATTAGACTTAGTCATTCGTGGATATCCTACTTTATGATATGTTTTAAATAAACAACTGCAATGTTATTAAACATGTAATACAAGTAGTTAGCTGCTTTATTGCAGATTTATTTACATTTCAAATTTCTAGGATTTTATTAGATGCTACCGAGTTTGTTTACCAGTTTCTACTAGCAAAGTTGATCATAAGTTGGACATTTATATACATACATGAATGTGCATACTTCTATTCGATACATTCATATTTTGAATATCTATTTAAATATGAACACTTATACGCCTGTGTAGAGAGAGCATTATTATTTATATACAGCAATAAATTGAACGATCATAAAGTGCCACAATTCGACAGAAGCCTACTCTACGTTAGCGTATCGCTTGATTTATTCGTTCGCCCGTGTCGGCGAAAACGCACCTCGTGACGTCACGGTTTTATTTTTTTTAAACCTCTTTATTGCTGGCGTTCGGATAAAAAGTGGCTGCTGTAGGGTTACCGGCATTTGGACTTGTGTATAGATTTTATCTAACGCTATATGATATTTATTAAACTGTAATAAAACAAATATATGCCATAATTTTGTTATTTTGATAAAAATGTTAATCATATTATAATAGTGATTAAATTTGAAAATTAGGGTAATTTCATGTTACATTAGATTAACTATAAAAATAGCGTATTATAATAAATAGTAGAATATATTATAATCATAGTACTTAGTCAAATTATTTCAAAATATTAAAGCTCAGTTTGCGTTTTATGTAATCATTACAAGATATTTTTATTAAACTTCGCTTAACGATATTTTTATTTAATGTTATTTTTGTAATTTTCATATAATATATAGTCTGCGTCGTTTATTATCTCAATTGTTTTGATATATCTTAAAGGATTTTACGAAAGCGGGAGCCTGGGAAGGCGGTTTGAATTTTTTCCATACTTCTAACAATTATCGTTATATTTCAACCAACTTACAAAAATGTTGACAAATTATATACCTTCCTCGTGAATGACATCGCATGAAAATCCGCCTAGTAGTTTTTGAATTTATCGCGAACAGACAGACAGACAGTTTAATGTGCAACGACGATGGTTTGTGATATGTAGATATATGATTTTGTTGTAATCAACACATACGTTCGAAAATATCTTATTCCTCATCTATTAATAGTTAAATATGTCAACCCTGTCGGTCCGAGCGCGGCTAAGCGAGTGCTGTCAGAATTTGTGAATGATTTTTCGCCCCGTGTAACACCGAGCTCATCCAGTCCTTCTATAACCATTTGTCAGCGGAGTGAAAAAGATGCATGCACCGGCCGCGGCCGCGCGTCGCATTTCCCTATCTCTCTTACTCTCTTTCTGTTATTTTTTTATACTTTTTCAGCTTTTACGGGAATCCATCGACACGCGAGAGTGTGTTACCATCGGGTTTATAAATCTACCCTCACGGTGCGGTGCGATGTTTTTGTGACGTCACTTTTAGTGGACGTTTTAATTCTACCGGATTTATCGCTTTTTTATTATTTTCAACTTGTTTTTAGTTTACGGGTGCAACTGCATAAAACCTCAAGAATAAACCAGAAAATTTATCGATGTGATGCTTGCACAAAAAAACATGTATGCTGTTACGTGCGGTAAAAGTGAAATCTTCGTGAAAAGTGAAAATCGGAAATCTTGAAACAAAAATTTATAAAACCTTGTTATAATGTTTAACGTAACGTTACGTAAAAGGACGAGCATACACACGTGTAACGTTCAGACTGTAGTAAATATAGGTAGTGTGGATAAATGAGGAGACCGCGAATATAACAGACACTATATAATGTATTCTATCTCATTATCTAGCTCGTTAAACGTTATAGATGTTTATTTCATTTCAATGTCGCTAATTTGCTTCATCGAGTTTCAAATCACAACGAAGGTGAAGAAGCTTATACTAAAACATGTTTAGAGGAAAACGAATGAAAATGATTCTTACTGAAGATTTTAGTTTTTGCAGTTCATCTATACATATAATAAGAAAATCTAACGTGTCTGCACTTTTAGATAAAGCACCTTCTCGAGTAACACTTCAGTTTGTTTCATTAAAATCGGTTCAGTCTAACATAAGTTATCGTAATTGTAATGACGACACGACTGCAGTACGAGAGACAAGTAGATAAGTGTAAGACTTAATACATTGAAATGATTTTATTAGTCACTATTTTTTACATAAGGTTCCACACAGACAAAGTCGCGAGCACAGCTATATAAAATGTATGATACTGGAGCGTCAAAGCGGTTTTTGGGATCAGCCACTATATGTGACAAACTGACAAGTTTGCAAACTACTATAAGGACGACGAACGTTGATGGAACAAATCTTGGCAGTTTAGTGTATCTTGGATAAATAATAATTATAATGCGAACCTATGGGAGTCACATGGATGAACCTAAGACCTCTTCCCATGGGAAGGGTCGAGCAAAGTCTTCACGCCAGCCCACGGTGTATTTTCGATTTCGAATACAAAAAAGTCCACAATTTTATATTTTTATCACATACAGTATTATTACAAGGGTTTAGGGATTCTCACTATGTTTTCTTTTATTGTCAACTATGTGCGCGAATTTCGAAAACTTCAAAATTGCGGGCATAACAGTAAATATTCTGCCAGTCATATTACTCAACTATCGTGACATTGGATAATTTAAAAAAAATTCAACCGACCACGGAATATTGCGCTGCGCTGCTCGCGTCCACAGCAGAGTTATAAAACGCGTGATTGAAGGGAATCCGCAAAAATGTCGGCCAACAATCCAGCGGCGCCAAACCGCGGGTTCAATTTATATTTCACTATAACACCTAGCGGGCTGGACTGCGGCTCCTCGATTTACGATTTCATTATGCAACGCGTCTGATAGGTTCTCGTGTATTTTATATAACAAAAAAAGTGTATTTCGAAATAATTTCGATGGCATGTCTGTTTTTTTTTGAGAACCAATCTTTTGGTATATTATTACTGCCATTGTCGGGTATATTTTCTATTGATTATTTCAGTCAAATAATAAGACGGTGACCGTCTTGTTAGAACTTTCCAGAAGGTTTTTGTAAAAAGTCAGACAATTCATGCTCCGTTGCATTATTTCCCATCTACTTCACTTGTGCATAATAACCGAACAATATCACGTAAAACATCACCAATATTATAAAATATAGAGGCAAATAACACAAGATTATGAATAAAATACAAATTCCACTACACGACATTCGGAGATCCCACCAAAAATTTTTACTTACATGTTGGGTATATCTCAATGAAATCGATTGGGCTATATCTAAAGCAGACAATAATAAGTTATGGTAAGGTTGTAATATCTAATGGTAACCTTCATAGGGTTCTAGATTTGACTGGCTCGCGAAAATCACGCAGGACATGATCACAGTGACTCTTTTTGTTTGTCGCACGTAATCAGTAACTACTGGCCGACACGAAAGCAACAATTGACGATGCGTTTTAGATCTATCGATGGTCGCCATTTTTTGGACTTTGTCCTTATATTCAGGTTTAGCACCGTTATCCTGTCGTTAGTCGTACAACAAAAAGGTTTTATGGAAGTCAGTAGGAATAGGCATGTAGTCTTAAGTGGTCACGGTTCTTAGCTTAGTGCGAGTTGACAAAGCACACCTTTCGAATTGATAGGTACATAGTAGCGCTAAATGAACTATATCACAGAAAAATAGGAGAGTAGGAGTAGCGTTACAAAAAAAAAACAATAACTAGTGCCATAAATAATGTAGTTATTTTTTATAGACAGATTGTATGGAGATACTGTTTCTAAAACACTCCCTAAAAACCCCATCTATTCCATTTTCCCCTTCTTTCATCATCATAATTTTAGTTAATATTTTTATCTCATAAACACACATCGTAGTCTCACAGTGCGGGGAAAGAAAGAGAGGGAGAGAGTATGAGATGAAAACAATAAAAAATAATTTAGCTCTCGGCACAGGCGCTCCGCATAAATAATCATTACGAAACGCATTCAAACGCAATTACACACTCGGGGTGCGCCTGTTAAAAATCATATATGAGGGGGGCGCGAGTACATTACGTTGGAAATCTCTTCACTTTCACACTTCACACGTATTGAATAATCATGTACGTGTTTGCTTATGTTGTTAGTATTTTTTCTTTGAGTTACACTCGTCATGCCATTATTTACTGATTTAAATTGATGTAACTGTTGGCTGACGTCTATGAAAAATATTGTGAGGTTTGGACTTAGGAAATGTGAGAAAAATATAGTTTGTTTTTTATTTATTACACGGAGATCTGAAATCGGCAATACAGTGATGAGTTGGGGGGGTGGTTGTGCACGTACCTTCCCTCACGATGAGGCCTTGAACTCAACATTGGGAGTTTTACAGGCTGGTAATATTATGTAATTATTATCTACAGCGAGTATTGAAGTTTACGCAAAACCTTATTAGTTAAAGTTTTACATCAGTCTTACCTAATATCAAGTAATAATTTACCCAAAGATGTCGCTAGAGAGTAAAAGCTCTATCGAGTGCCTGTGCACATATTTTTAACTTGAGTATGTGTGCTATGCCATAATTAAATTACGCTGTTTTTTTAATTGAAGTTTTTTTAATTAAATTAATTGAATTGAATTTTTAATTGAAATGAATTTGTATTCATGTTCTTCAAATTGGTGTGTAAACGTGTTGCCACTCAGCCATTGCATCGTCGTCTCAATCTGAAACAAAATGGCGGACTGATCTATTATTCAAATGCATGATAATATTTGGCGGTTTATTTGTGAAAACGTCATTTCGGTTATGTCATATTTTGAGAATATCAATTTCTATTAAGTACAGTTTTGTGAAGTAACTATACGAGTTCCACAATACATTTATAATATTTAATGAGTTTAGCCAAGAGTAAGTTCATAAAAATGTGACAAATAAATCAATTGTCTCTGATAAAAGAAGTACGATCGTTTAAAAAAAAAGAAGAAAAGGTACCTTTTTATCTAAAAGTCTCAACTTTATAATGTAAGTTATGTGTTATCAAATAAATTTTTAGCACGTTTGCAACAAGCAGTCTCTCAACACGTAGCGGATTCACCTAGAGCCCTGGACCCCCAACCCACTCTGTTAACACAGTTAATAATAGGCTCCTTACCCCTCACCCGCCTTATCTGCAGTATTAAACCATAAAACATTATAATTTACAGCGTTATGTCGCTGGGCTATGACGGTACGCACTCGGCGGTCGGTGTTTCTCAAACGTTTAACAATCAGCTGTTACATATTTAGTATAAATATACATACTGAAATGTTTGTTACGTTTGACTATTTAATGTCATAATTAGATGGCACCAACACTATAAATTTAATAATTTTAATAATATACTAAACGTCTGTGTCTGAAGATAAACGCACTACGGTCCAAAAACAACGGCAACCAAAGAGAGGCTGGCAATCCAACGCTAGTTTTTGACATGATGCTAGAGTGTCTCGACTGCTTGATATACATTGGGCATCATTCGGCATTGATTTGTTGGCAAAAGAGTCACTGTAACGGATCCATTGCCATATGCATGTTAATTGAACCCCATTTGTGGCCAAATTCGTACCATACCCGTAGCACTTATAAAATACTAGCTGTGCCTGCGACTTCGTCCGCGTGGAACTTTATGTAAAAAACAGTGATTAATAAAGTCATCTGAATGTGTTAAGTCCATTTACTTATCTATTTTTCTCTCGTACTTACGCCGCATCGTCTTTAGAATTACAATAACTTTTGATAGAGTGGACTGATTTTAATGAAAAAAGGATAAGTTACTCCCCAAGTTATGCTTTATGATTTTCTTGGTGTGGTTTTATTGTGAACCCAGTACTTTATCAGTGATGCGTGTTCATACAAAAAGACAGACAGTACTTTACTGTCTTTGTACTACAATGTACTTGTTACAATGTAATTGTAATGTAAATGTAATTGTTACAATGTACTTTATTACTTATTCCTAGACACCTGCAACATTTTTTTTTACATAAATCGAGAATGTACAGACACGTTAGATTTACATTTTTATTATATGTATAGAAGACTATCAAAATTTAAAGTTGCATAAAATTTTTATCTGCTTTTTTTTAGCTTTTTTTTATTGACCCGTAGGAACCTATTAGAACAATATAAACAAATGTAAGTCCTGTGTCTATAAGTAGTTGCATCATGTATCAAACCGACGTGAAGTAACAGTGCTTGCATTGTTTTGCGTTTCGTTCGGTCAGTGAGAGCGCCGGAGACCCACCTCCCCTTCCCTCTCCTTTCTCCTCTTCCTCTCCCTCCCATAACCCTTCCCCTCAAAAGGTGGCAACGCACTTGTGACTCCTTTGGTGTTGTTAGTGTCCATGGACGGTGGTGATCACTTAACATCAGGTGAACCACCTGTTCGTTTGCCACCTATAACATAAAAAAAAAAAAGTTAACGCATATCCAATTGTGTAAAATTGAATAAAAACTGGATATTTATGGTCATTCATGTTTCTTTAAAGAGATTCTCTTTAGATATGATTCAGTATTTACCTCATATGTGAATTATTATTACTTACATTTTATCATTATACTTGTTCATTAACTAAGCATAACAATTGTAACGATTATTCATAGTAAAAATGGGAGTGGTTCTACAAGGAAGAAAAATTTTTAATTTTGTGGGAAATTAAAGCTCTAATATAGATTACATCAAACATGGAAAGTAAAGTTGAGAACCTCAGGCCGGCAGATACTTAAAAATAACGAGATTCTAGCAAATATTGTAATAACCCCTCCGCACCACGCTCCGGCGCCCCGCGTGTCCCTGTCCGCACGTATTTAGTTCAGAACCATTGTTTTAATAAGGCTTCTTTGCTGATTTCGTCGTATCGACTAGGGTTGACCCTCGTAGGACATTTCTTTTGATAACATTGTAAAAATAAATGCTCCCCACATAAGTTCTTCCGTGTTAGTTATCAGTAGACTGGCAACTAGCAATTTATATTTAACTAGCAATTAATACAGAAATTTACAATGTATTGCCCTACTAATAATCGTTAAAATATTTTTTATCACTTCCGTGTGTCAACCCTATAATGATATTCGTAAGCGCGTCAATAGAATACCGTCGTGTTTACCCGTGTTTACACTTTATCGATATATCTTTACAAGCGTTTCCCCATCCCTAAATAATTTTATGTATGATAATACAAAATGTTAATGGTTATTATTTGTGTGGACACCGGAATTAGTTGAAATTTTACCCATGTAATGTTTCGAGTCGGCAGTTATGTCACGGTATAAATAACTGTAGTTATGTTGTTTTAAGAAAGGAGAAGTGAGGGTGAATTGTTGTTTCCCATCACTAGACGAGTTATAATACTGTAGAGTATGAGTACAAGTTAAGAAAAAGAATCATATAGAGTAAGTATTCAAGTGACTATATTAATTATTAATCTAATAACACATAGGAAAATCGGCTTGATCTAAGGTTATAACAAACTAAATCCAAAACACTAACACAGATTAAACAACTCGAACACGTATCAGTAGCGTTGATAGCGTTCTCTTTGCTAAACTAACGTTAAACGACCCAATAAAAAAGCAAATAGCCGCAATCGCACGGCACGATATACGCGGTAATCCGGACATTGTTTGTTGGAACAATTGTACCTAATATTTACCATATCTCAACGGTGGAAGTGGGCACGTGGGATGGCCGGGGCACCGGTCGTCTTAACACGGCGGGTTTATACCTTACTTCTATCAATATTGCATGCTAATGTCGCTGGGATCAAGTTACGAGAATGTAGCGTGTTAATTGAATAATATTTTAAATTTTTCCTCGGGGCTTTGGAAATCTAACTATATTGTTACAATATCTATGAAAAGTAATAATTAAACCAAATTTATAACAAAAATATCATCGAGTTTGTACTATATACTATCAAATTTTCTATATTATTAAGCGTCTCTTATCGAGTATATTATAGAGAAACCCAAATTATACGCTCTGGTCTATTCTGATAAATGGCAAAAGAAAATTAATGTGGACACATTAGATAGGGAGGTACTTGTTCTAAATTGAATCAGAATAAAAGATAATTAGTAGATAATAAAAAGCTATATTCGAAAGGTCATTATGAAAGTTGATACAGGTAAGTTATATTTATTCATGTAGAGGCTCCTCTGCCATTCATTTGACTATGGCTAGTATTCATATCTTTTACATACCAAATTCTGTATTTCTTCACTTAAGGTACTTTAATTGATCAATCAGTTCAATCGATCGTCATGAAAATTGATATATGTAGATATATTGCTATATATAAACATTTTATTAAAATAAACTAGCTTTTGCTGCAACATTTCATGGTGACCGATTATGTGGTTATAGCATAAAAGCGTAACGAATAAACAAACAAACTCATATTCGCATTCATAATATTATTATAATATCACTATATATCACTAAATATCACTACATATTATAAAACCTCCGTCGCGTCTGTCTGTATGTCTGTTCCCGATAAACTCAAAAATCATTGAACGGATTTTCATGCAGTTTCATTATTGTATAGAGTTATACACGAGGAGGAAGGTATATAATTTATCAAGATTTTTTTTTTCAAGATTTTTCAAGATTCGTTGAAATCGGAAAAAGTTATGCCGACTGGGAGCTTTCGTCGTCCCTTTGGGATATAACTAAACAATTGAGATAGTAAACGACGCAGACGAAGTCGCGGGTATCAGCTAGTTTGAAATAAATAATAATAGTGGTAACTGATCACACTGATCACACACACAATATAGGAAACAACGATTTTCATTTAGGTCGCACATCTAATCGCTGGCGCTCATAACTCCCGCGCACGACCAAAGGTAGCTTTTATCGTTCGCTGCGTTTGCAGAGATTACTGCAAATCTACTGATTGCCGTCGAGAGGTATTGGTATAGGCATTACCGTGCATTGTTCGTTCCGTGCGTAACATTCCTAATCTATTGGTTAATGTTTAAGTTTGTTTTTGTAGAATTATCTCGCGTCGGTCCCTATGAGCGGATCGTTAGTTTGCTGAGATGTGTGCAATGTTTATTATGCTTTATCTAATTACGAATGTATTAGTACTCGATAAATATTGTGTTTTGAGGAAAATCTCCTTGAATTAGTAGGAGTTAAATCGTTCACAGTTCACAGTTTGTAATAATAATGTTTTCTCTTTATTCTATTTGGGGACTTTTATCATATCTGATATGTCAGTACCATCGTTCCTTATGTTTACGCACAACTAGAACTCTTAAATATAAAAACATAAATTGACTAATCACTAAACTTAAATAAACTACACAGTCTTTGGAACAGTCTGATGTCGGTTCTGCCAGAATGCTGTGATAAACACCCACTTTCCCGATTTTCATGTTATATTCCTTTACAAAACGCATCCTCTGAATTAGATGTTTTTGTCACTCTATCAAGAAATGATGGATGTCGACAACCTCACCACACTCGCTGCAAACTGGTGAATTCACAATTTTCCCTTGAAATAATAAATATTGTTTGAAATTAGGCGGTAACAAGACAGTATTTGGTTTAATGAAACATACTAATATTTGATCATATGTTTTATTGTATATTTATGATATGTTTTTTTTCCTTTATGTAAAATTATTTGCACGTATTTATATAATTTAGTACTTATGCCTATAACTACAACTATATTGTCTAAACTTTGTAATTATTTGATACCAAGTCACGAATTAATTTTCGGATATAAAATACACAGCTTAGACCACCGAAGCTACAAAGAATTTCTTGTAACTTGTAATTAAATGGACGATATGTGACCAATTATTATTGTAGACTGTTACTAGCTTTATACGAGTAAATAAATACAGATCATAGAAAAATATACAAAATAGAAATGACCGCAATGTCTGTGCGTCCACCAAAAACGAATGTTATATGAATGTAAAAATATGTATCATTAAAAGATAAACCCGATCAAGTTTCTTGCCGGTTCTTCGCGGTGGCTGTGTTGTTTGTTGAAACCGGTGGTAGCTTTAGCATAAGCGCCTTCTCAGGGCCTAAATTAAATAAAGTATTTTTGATTTGATTATGACTCTAAGTATCATGACTATATCAAAGCTATATTTTATTTACTTCATAATGTTTTTTCGAAATAATTGTCATGAACGACTGTTATAACAGACAAACAAACATAATGTACTAAGTTGCAGAGACTTACAGAGTAAGTCTGAACCTAAATAAAATAAAATTGCAACTCTTCAATAGAGATCCACTCGGGGTAGATAAGTGTTACCAGTATCGGACAGGTATCATTATGCGGGGAATACTTAGCCGGAAGGTGTCGGGGGTCGGAGGGAGTTGTCGCCGGCGAGGGTGTGGGACAGGGGGGAGGCAATTTAATTCTGTCCACGTTCTAATAATGACCGTCATAATTCGTTCAAAGTGTCCGGTCTGGGACATTCTCGCCGCCGCCTCCCCGCTTGATTCCTTTGCATTTTCCCCCTTAATTCCATTTTCATGCCACCTTGCACACATCCGCGCTTCATCTGTGGATTATTGTGTATATGTTAGCGTGTGTACGTGTGTGCAAATGTGGTCTCTTGTAAATGTGCTTTGTAAGGGTTTAATCCGTTTACGGTTGACCGAGCCACACGGCGTTCTCTTTGATTGTTTTTCGACGTTTTACTTGAAGCTCTCTGAATAAAAGTAAAGGGTTAAATTATTCTAGATAAGTTTTATTCTAATTAAAACGAATTGCAACGCATGAGATTTCATAATGTCAAGGATCATCGATGGATTTATTTAAAGTAGTAAAAGCTTGTGTATGTCATTTTCTTCCCAGATTCTAATAATTGTGTACGCCATCACTTATAATTGTCTTAAACATATGTATTAAAAAAATAGTTATACGGTAATTAAAATAATTTTCGATATGCTATATAAGATCGAATTAAATTAAGAAATCAATAGATCTAAGTATAACGTCCGCTTTATATGAAACTTCGGCTGGAAATGACAACGTTACATATTACAGGACTCATAATTTTTTTGTCCTCTTTGAATATTGTTGTAATTTCGGACTTGCCCGTAATATAGTCAAGAGCTTGGTACAAAATGAAGTTAAAATATTATTAAGGGAATCTATCTATAATTGCCAATTATTTATTCTTAAGTTATCTCGGTGTTATTTCTATAATATACCACGTATATATACCTACATTTGTATTTTTTTTTCTCGAAATGACTACGCTATTGTCCTAGCAAAGTCTTTACAGCTTCACCGGACTACCTAAATTTGTGTTTTGCCTAGCTACATAGCGGTCAAACATTTGTCATGAAGTGTACTCGATGTTATACACTGTCGCCACTGACATTTACCAGCAGTATTTTAAATTATTTATCATTACGATGAATTCCGAAATCACTCAACCGATCTTCACGAAAGTTAGCATTTATGTATAATTTCGTTCAACTTGAGAGATACGTTAATTTATATTTCGATTAATGGTCTGAATATATTTAATTACAAATTAAATGATTGTCAACGTTGATTATTGTTATTAATTGTAAGTATGGTATACTATTAAAGAAAACACCGTAAATTAATTAATCATTGTATTTTAAGTAAAGAGTGCAATTTAACGTGACTGTACATTACAGTAGCCGGCCGGAGAAGGAAAAGTGGCGATTCAGTAAGGTTAGCTCAGATAGGTCGCGAATTGCATGTATCAGGCAACAGCCCAAGCCGAGATGTTCCGTGCAACCTTGAGCTAGTTGTCAAATAAAACCGGCTGAATGCCTTAAGCGCTCGCCTTAGTAGTCCGGTGAAGCAGTTAAGACTTTGCTAGGAAAAATGGCTATTCAGTGTTGCCACTATAATCTTTGGCTAATTAGGAACCTCACAGTAAGTTTCATCATTTTCGAACATTTAGCGCATTAAATTAGTTTGTTGATAGATAACTGTAGGACTAACTGTCATACATATTTCATAGATGGCGCCATGATTTAATTTTGGATTTCTTTTTCAAGAACTAAGCCACAGCAACGCGTGGCCGTGTCAGCTAGTAAGTAGGAATATACAAATCGCAAGTGACGAAAGCGATGGACTATTGAAAAAACTATTGACTTTAGTTCATTATTAACATTAACAGGCAACGTAGGCTGTCTTTCTTTCTTCAGTCCGTGTTTTAGTAATTTCCTCCGCATATATCAATATAATAATCTCGATATAATAAAACAATGAGCCGTGAAAACATAAAAACGTCTAAACATTCGTCATTACTAATCCCCCCACAAAGGCGGAGGAGCTACTCTGGACGTCGTCGTTATAACGGGCGCCATGTTTAATTGTTTGCATGTGTACGCCGCGGGTATACGAGTGTGCGCGTCCCGGGCGGTTTTATCAACACATGTAACAGATATTAAGTTTGATTTATAACACTTATATCGTAAATGGATTAGGGAAGCGTCCCCATGGTATACTTGCGTAAGGATGCGCTTAATGTTCTCGTTTTATGGGAATATGTAATTGGCGACACAACGCCGACGCCGCGCCCTGTACGGGAACAAAACCTTTCTGTGAATCCAACGCGTTACGTACGGACCTAATTAACTCTCTGGACTTTTATTAATGTTCTCTTTGCTTTCGTTGTCAGGTAAGCTTACCCCGATTCGTGTACGAGACGCGTAAGTTTTTACTTTGCAATATCAACACATACAAATTTGTTATATTCTATTAAGTCATAAACAGGAAATTTTCTAAGAATGGTTCGATGTTTGTTATCCTTTTACGCAACAACTACTAAACGTTTTCTTAGGTGGTAGAACCACGCGGAATACTGGTTTGAATGGGTCGGTTCGTCTGGGCTTGTACGAGTCGTACCACCCTCTCATAGAAAACCGACGTGAAGTAACAGTGCTTGCATTATTGCGTTTCGTTCGGTCAGTGAGAGCGCCGGAGGCCCACCTCCTCTCCCCTCCCCTCTCCTTTCCCCTCCTTCCCTTTCCCCCAAACACAAGCTGGCAACGCACTTTCGACTTCCCTGGTGTTGTTAGTGTCTATGGACGGTGGTGATCACTTAACATCAGGTGACCCATATGTTCGTTTGCCTGCTATGTCATAAAAAAAACGTTTTTTGATGAATTTTCACAGTAAAATAGCTTGTACGTCATAATAGCACATAGGGCATAATTTATAAAGGTATAGTTTATATTAACCAAAATATAACGTAAGTAATAAGTATTAAGTAAGTTCGAAAAAATCCGAGCCCTATCTCGACATGTGCTGCATAAACCGTCATAGTTACACGAAAGTAAATATCCTTAGTAAAAGGTATTATAAATAATCAAGTCAATAATCAAAATTAATGCGAGCGAATCCGCGAGTATAAGCTAGTTACTCATAAAGCCACCAACGCAAACGAAGTCTGGAGTGACTACTAGTCTCTTATTTTTTCCATATTTATTGTAATTTTTGGAATTTTATTTATACTTGTAGGCCTTAAACAATGTTAAACACAGCGTGTTGTATAAAATAGTAAATGTGCTATATATATCGCGCGGGCGAAAATACTACAGTCAAAAATGTTGCCTATGTCTCGGAACGATTTATGAACGATTTTTCATTCGGAGTTACTCTCAATGAAACTTTATTAGTGAAGTATATTTAGATGACTGTAAAGTTGGAAATTTAATCAAACGCATAAATTGCTTCATAAACAATAATTTCTTGGACACGTACAAAACGCTTCACGTCTCGTTCGTGGTTGAGAATTTTCATTTTCCACTCGGGTCTAGCCGTTCTCTATAAAGTATCATTATACTCGGATATTAAAAATGTATATAAGAATTAATATCACATAATTATTATCTACAGAGTAGAATATAAAATACCATATTTCTATTAGGTTATTCTCTTGAAATTCAATGGCGATGATACAGTCAGAAATACTAGAAACATCACAGAAGATTTTTGTTTTTATTTTTAATTACAGTATTATTTTTAAGTATAACGTCGAATCTATTTTTGTTCTAATTATACTTTTTTTATATAAATAAAAAGTATGAGTTGTTAATAAAAATGTCAAATGAAAGCAATAACACATTTTATCGTCTTCATCCATGAGTAGATATACAATTAGAGTGTATGTTGTTGGTCAGAACTAAACTCCGAAACGGCTACAGCGATTTTTACGGAACTTTTATTATAGCCTAAATAAATTTTCACTAAATTTTGACTACACGCATCACGCATCTATCATTGCGCTTATCACGAGAGGTTAATCAATAATGGTAAAATGTAATAAAGTTAACTTAAAATTAGTAAAAAGATTGTAAGGGTTTGTAGCGAGCGATAATCAAAATTACAATTAGGAAAGAATATATACCACACAATTGACCTACTTAAAATACGCTTACCTATGAGACAGTTAAAGAATAAATATATATTAACAAAATTCGTGTGTAATATACACGCGGTAGAAGTGAAACCTTCAAAAAAAAGCTAGAAGAGTGTATGTTTCATTGTTCTCCAATATCCGAAGGCAAGCGAGACTCTGCTCTCATTCTACCTGACACAGTATTTACCCCTATGATTTTACGTCAGACAAGAAGGTTTTTTTAAATATATATTTCTGATGACTCTTGGTCCGGACCTGTTCTCTGATTTTGTTTGCTTTATTAGCAAAAAATCGTTTTAAGTGTTTATAGCTTATATCGGGTCAAAAGCCCTCACATAAGAAGTTTTACTTCAAAAGTTAAAAATAGTTTAACAAGTAATAGTTTCAAATGCATAGCACGGGGCAGGGGTTCACTAAACTCATAGAATTATCGACCAGATATAATAAGAATGTAAATCGAACATGTCTGGGAATAAGTAATAAAATACATTACAACCTTTTTGAGAAATGTCTGTCTGTCTGTTTGTATGAATACGCATCACTGCTAAAGTACTGGGTTCACGATAAAATCTCACCAAGAAAATCATAAAGCATATCCTCGAGTAACATTTAGTTTTGGTTTCATTAAAAGCGGCTAACTATATTAACAGTTATTGTAATTTTAAAGACGACGCCACTTAAGTACGAGAGGAAAGTAGATACGTAAAGGAATTTAATACGTTCAGATGATTTTATTAGTCACTGCTTTTTCCATTAGGTTCGATGCGGACGGTGTCGCGGGCACAGCTAGTTTTACTTATGATTACAAGTAAGTATAGATACTGTGTCGTGTATGTTTTTAAAGAAATTTAATTAGAAATGAACGAAGTGGCCTACGTGACCAATATTTTCGCGCGAATGTAACGCGGCGGCGGTTGTCCGAGTCGATTGCATTTGTGAACAATGTCGGATATAGAACTATTAATAAATGCTATTCAAGGTTTTATGGCTTACATAATATAGTCAAATGATGTTGGCAACATTCGATAATATCCCTTAAATAACAAGGGTTCAGTCCGTAACTTTTGGTATAAATTGTGAAATTCCCCATGTATATATTTCTAAAATATTAGTTACACGTCTCTGATGGACATACTTCTTCAGTGTTTGATATTTGAGCAATAAATTCTCTAAAAATATTGCTCTATGTTCTAACATGATCAACACACAAATACCACTGGCCGATGAAGGCGGTCGGCGGAACGATTCGGCACGTGAGACAAAACGTTTGACACGTTTGATTTCGCGTGTCACCGCATCGAATCGCTTCGCAATTGTGTTCGTTTTGAATCGTCTACGTAGGCAGGCTTAGTGTTATCACAGAACCGAGCCTGAGGGGATGGGTCGGGGGACTCATCACCTCATTGCAGAGGTGAGGCTGACGAGGGGAGATGACTGGTTGTGTACCCAGTAGTCTCTCTATAGTAGGACGAAGCCTGGCGTTCACCCGCCAGGCTGCCGCAGGGGCGGTTTCTCAGGAAGACAGCAAGTTCGATACCTGGACGCCACTACCATGCGGAGGACGGTACACCGTGGGGTTTTAGTCCGTGCGAGTCGGACATAACTCACTCTCCCCCCGAGAGGGTGGCGTATCCATAAAGGATTTCCCCACGTAAATATAAAAAAAGGGCTTAGTGTTATCAAGAAGAAGAAATATTTTGGATATAGCTCTTGTTTATCTATTTCTCATATTTCACAATCTACTAACCACTCTTAGTCTAAATACTTTAAGTACATAATAAAAATATACCTCCAGGTCTAACGTACTGGATTTTCGGGTACGGGATGTCATTCGGACAAGGTCCCTTCTCGAATCCCTTTATTGGCATGGGCGACTTTCTCGTGGACCCACCAGTGGGTGATGCACTAATGGGCCCAGTGTTCGCGTCCTTCCTCTTCCAACTATCATTTGCTACCACAGCTACCACCATAGTCAGTGGGGCTATGGCTGAAAGGTGAATAATTTCTCTATATATGTTAATACATAAAAATCCAGTGTCATAATGTTTGTCCACGATCGATTCCGGAACTACTGAACTGATTTTCATCAAATTTGGCAGTGCACTGTGGCAAAATAATTGACACTATAATTAATTTAAAAATCAAAAGTGAATACAGTTATTACATTGTTTTGAGAAAGCTCAAAAGCTTCTGTCCTTATGTTTTTCTCGACTTTTTTTCGTACCACAGTATATTTTTTCCCGTTTCATGTTGAAGATAATAAAAGAAAACTAGTTTTAAAAAGTCTGTCTGTGTTTGCAATAATCGTTTGGAACTGCATCTCTACTCCTCCACCTTGGAACGGTGCGGCCTTACTTTTAATCAGTTGTGACATTCTATTTGAATACGTATATATATATATTCAAATTAATACGACTCTCATGTTGGTGTATAAAGTGATTCGTCTAAAGAATAGATTCAGAGTTATTGAACTATAATAACTTTAACTATATTTATAAATCTGTCTATACTAGTAATTTGTACTCTTTATATTTTATACTTTGTTATATATATTTTTATGTGCAATATATATTGATTTTTTGTCTGAATTTATCTAAAAAAATGGTGTATTCCGCAAAGACAGACGATACAAGTGAATCTCTTGTATTACAGAAAAACATTTTAATTAAAAAAAAACAACAAAAAGCCATTATCACGCGATGTTTGCGAGCAGACCCGTCGATTATTATAGTGTAATAATAAAACAGTAGAAACTGTATTTCAAGTATGTAATCAAGGATGTTATAGCTCCCAAAGATTAAGCGATGAGATATGAAAGATTAAATACAGTCGCACTTCAAAGTCTAAGAAATCTCTTAGAAAAAAAAACGCTTTGAGATCTGTCCCATAACTTGCTGAGAACATAATATAATATTTAGCATAATATTAACATAATATTTAAAGCTTAGTTTCAAAATCGGTCATTACAATGATGTTTTATAACGATTTATTGGACAAATAAAATGTCGTATCTATCCCTATGCCACTTATTTTCATCATATTCAGTTCCGTTAAACATGTTAGTGGGTCACAGGTCAAAACTAACTAGACATCACATCACTTAAAAGTAAGATATAAAACAGAGATCAAGACTGTAACTGCTTGTCACGAATCAATGAAAGAGGTCACAAGCGGATTTCATTTCTCGATAATAATAAGAGTCGAAATACGAGACGCATCTAAATAAGGGCGGTTACAAAGCGGCTACTTCGCAAATCGCACGACTTACTAAATATTCAGACCGTTCGCGTTGTCGCATGCGATTCGCTAGAGATGCATGCGGCCGATAGTAGCGTCCGCGGCCCGTCGAGTTGCGATCCACCGTCGCAGATATGCTAATCGGAAAAAGTCGAGACGCCTGCAACGAGCCTTAAGCTGGGGTTGAGGCAGGTCAGTATCTATGAATAATTTATATCGAATTATGGTAATGAAATAATAGGTACGGGTTTTATACAGCTCAAGTGAATCGATTTACGTTTCGATTCGATTGTAAATCGTTTAAAGTTCACGGTGTGTTGCGTAATCTATTATATCGTTTTGATTGCTTTTGATTGTTGAAATTTAGCTTTCTAAATAATTAGTTATTATAACATTTTACTGACTTTTAACTCGACAGTGACTTTAAGTGAAATGATTATGTTAATTAATTTATTTTTTGTCTCAACAACATCCAAACAAACAAATATTATCTATCTCTTTCTATTATTAGCTAAATAACACATGTTAAAAAGGTGCGATTCAATTAGTTTTTTCTAAGTGTGAATTATTATTTGCTGTGATTGCGGTGATTTTCTTATCTAGAGATGTAAGAATAATCTTTATAGTCCTAAAGACAGATAATTATGTGACGCTGGATTAAAATTTATATATAAACGTGCCATTTAAATATACACATAAAATGTTTCACATATCTAATTTACATATTCAAAATCCCACTTGAACTAGTGCGTTGCACTCAAAAATATACAATAATATAATAACAACCGAATTAAAAAGCAGTTTCAGGAATTCAGTATCTTAACACTACCTTATCTCAATACAATCTTGATAATTTAATGTATGTCCGTAAAAACCTTAGAAAAGCAGATTTAGGAAATGACCGGCGTGATTTTTATACTACAAATATTCCCAAGCCTATCACATGTTTCAGGAGTTTCTTAGGTGCTAGGTTTTACAATAAATTCCCAAAACATATTACCGATTTGCCGGACTGTAAATTTAAGCGCAGCTTTTAGTGTCGAAAGGATTATAGAGTGGATCAATATGTGAACGATGGTGATGTCTGGAATTGACTCATCTCTGTGTATCCACTAAATATAGTATTGTAACGTATAATGTATTCGAAATATCTATATGTTAAAAAGATATTCCCGATCGAGTTTCTTGCCGGTTCTTCTCGATGACTGGGTTTTCCTAACCGGTGGTAGTTTTGACGTTCATAAGCGCCTTATTAGGGCCTAAACTGAATAAAGTATTTTTGATTTGATTTGATATAAAAGTTCAGTTGAAATCGAAAATACAGATCCCTAATTTTTCATATCAGATACGTAATAAACTAGATAAATAAAAAATACGTGCGTGTCTCAATGTACACACGTAAGAAGTGAAACTTCTTTACGACATCATTTTTCGAAAAATGATGTACTATATTTACAACTTTACAGAAATTGGTTAAATAAAGCTAAATTAGATAAAGTTTAAGCAAAAGGCTTTTATTATTATAAACATGGATACAAATAATTCAATTATTTTACCTTATTGTTACTAAGATTATAATAGCATTTCATCAATTATATTTCATTAATTATAATAGAATTATTACTGCTAAGAAGGAAGTGGTAAAGGAGGGGGGCCTCCAGCGCTCTCACTGACCGAATGAAACGCAACAATGCATGCACTGTTATTTCACGTCGGTGTTCTGGGGTTCGGGTGGTAGTACCCCGGGCGAGGCGACCCATCCATGCTGAAACTAGTAATAGCTACGGCGTGGCTCTACCACCTTCAAAAATTCACAATACCATTCGTTTGTATGGAGCTAAACCTTTGTGGTTGAATTTTTGGCGGGATCTTGGAATATCCTAGTAGTGAACTTTATATTGACTATATATTTCACAATCTTTTAGCATTTCCATCTACATTTTTTAATATTGATGATATTTTACGTAATACAGTTTGGTTATTGTGCGCAAGTATAGTGGATCGGAAATAATACCACTGATCATGGATTCTGACTTGCCACAAAAACTCCCTGGAAAGATCTAACAAGACGGCCACCATCTTGTTAGTTTATTGAAATTATCGCAAGTAAACTGTAATATACTACCTACTCGACAATGGCAGTAATAACCTACCAGAAGATTGGTTGCCAAAAAAAATTATCAAACTAATCATGGTAATAATCTTAAACAATGTGAATTGGTACGCAGTTCAGGAAACAAAAAGTTGATACCTATGTAGGTGTTGCAGTCCATTATTTCATAATTTAGTACTCGGAAATGTGAGTCAGGTACAACGCAAATATCGTTTCCTTCCACTAAACAAGTACACAGCTGATAACACAAAGCGTACCTAAAGTGAGTGCAGGTATACTAAATATTCGCACGAATTAGTCATCGGCACAAACTTCGGGCTTAATATACCTATAGATTTATATGGTGAACGTATAATGGTAGGATTTCTATACACGCCTGGTTTTTTTTTCTCGAACTGTCCACGCTATTGGCCTAGCAAGGCTTTAATAGCTTCACCAGACTATTAAGGCGAGCACTTAAGACACTCAACCGATTTTATTTTGGCAATTAGTTCAAGGGTGCACGGCACACCTTGGCTTGGACTGTTGCCTAGTTCATGCAATTCGCGACCTTAAAGAGCTAACCTAAGTTAAGCTACATATTCATACTTATATGAGTTATTGAAATATATGGTACACACATGTAGCATACATACCTCAATAACTCATATGTATTTCATGTCGGATAATTTTTCTAAACTATTTCAGTTCGGTAAGGGAAAGAATAAAACCCTTCCATTTTCTCGTGTAAGCTTGTGTGCGTGCTCGTGTGTGGAAGTGATATGTGTAATGTTGTAGCACTGATGTAAGATTTCGTATCACTTTATTCGCACGAGCAGCGCACTGAAGGGCTCCACGCCGAGGGAACGGGCCTAGGCTTGAGCCGCAGCTGAGACGGGCCTAGTATGGTGTGCGGGCGCGAAATTTACCCCCAGACCACGGCGGCGTGATCTGTGGTTACGCGGGAAAACACGCCTGGCTAACTACTTGTCCTCAAGCATTAATAGTTGTTTTTGGCAAACAATCTACTACATTATTACTGCCAATGTCGAGCAGGTGATAATATTACAAGTGTCTTGTGATAATTTCAATGTTCTGATAAGAAGGTGGTTAACTTGTTCGAACTTTCCGTGATTTTTTTTATCTGGTCATTCTGGCTAATTTCCAAAACGGTTGGACTAATTTTAATGAGAATTTCACTGGTAGATAGCTGATATTGTAAGAAGTAATTTAGGCTACTTTTATTTTTTTTAAAGGAATAGGGTTCCGTGTAAGCGTAATAAAGTAAAATGAAGCAGTGTAGAGTAACGTGCGCGCCTTACGTGCACATTTATACTGAGCAAACATTATTGCTAATTTCCACGCGGACGATGTCGCGGGTAACAGCTAGTAAGGTATACAATTAACCACTTTAGATGTACGGTAGTTAGTTGAAAAGATTTATAATAAACCTTTTAAAACTTGACCTTGTATTCGTTTGTTATTAAATCAAATATTAACATGATTAACGAAGCGCGAAGTTTAGTCGATTCACTCTTGACATTGAATTGAAGATAATTCAAAAATATTCCACAAAAGTTTATGGTAAACAACTTTAAGTTCTCGTTTCAATACAGAATCTAGAATTTACTAAAAACCCGGTTATATAGAACATACAAAATTGGCAACTTAAAAATTAATTAGGGGTTATAAATGTGTTGGATTTATTTAATAAAGACAATTTGCTTTATAATTTTGCTTCATAAAGAAAATGCTTCATGACAAAGAAACAAACACATACATCAATAGGATTTCGTTTACTTATTAGAATATATGCTTCTAATTCAACTAATTGATAATTACTCAAAGAAACATCATGTTGCTGTGTTATCCGATACGAAATATATATAAGAGTTGTTGAGGTATGTATGCTTGGTACACATATATGTTTTAACAACTCATATATGTATGAATAGTTAGCTTAGGTTAGCTTACATAGGTCGCGAATTGCATGTATCAGGCAACAGCCAAAGCCGAGGTGTGCCGCGCACCCTTGAGCTAGTTGTTAAAATAAAATCGGCTGAGTGCCTTAAGCGCTCGCCTTAGTAGTCCGGTGAAGCTGTTAAGACCTTGCTTGGTCAATAGCGTAGTCAGTTCGAAAAAAAATATATTACAAAGTAATGTATTAAGAAGAACTCGTCTATTAATTAATAGAAACACAAAAAAACATTCCCAATTAATGCAATATATATGAGAGTTACTATAAATATCAACAACAGACATCGACAACAACTATCGAGACGATCATTATAATGAGCAGCTGAAACAAATATCATCATCAAAACGAGATTATAATTTTTTAAAACTGAGTCAAGGTTTAATTATCTCTAGTGACCAACTCATAATAAAATAATTATATTTCAATTCTATCACCAACTGGAAATCGGGGCATCCGGTTGATCTTGCCCATGTCTAAAATACTTCCTTTATCCTTACTAATTTTTTTTTTCTCGAACTGACTACG
>MU159915.1:80987-124047 GCA_015888305.1 Antheraea pernyi | reverse complement strand
CGTGCGTTACTATTTTTTTTTGACAGATAGGTCTACAGATAGGTATGTTGCTGATGATAAATCCCATCCCATTCGATATACTATTTGTGTTCATATATCTAATTTACACGTTACATGTTACAGTTAGCGTGCGTGTCGTAGTTACAAATGTTTTTGAAAAAACTTTTCTGTAATGTACACGTGTACCCACTCACAATTTTACATTTCTTTAATACTTTTTTTAAAAAGCGCGTGCGAAGCCGCGGGTAACATCTAGTGAGATATATTTCTAATGATTATTCTGTGAAAATATTGCAGGCGACTATCCAGTCTTTCATGTCTCGTCTCGTTCTATCACCTCAAATTGTAATGTGTTCCGATAGCTCCGCATAAGAGTCATGTCCTGGATTTAATACGTTACCATTTTAGATCACATTGCAAGGTAAAACCTAATGAACGATTAAAATATATAATCAACTACACTCATATATGTAACAAATTTTATGTAATGAAGACTGGCAATAATTCTTTACCTACTTTTTTATAGATTTCAAAAAAATAGGTTCAGTATTCGACTCATGCGTATGGTATAGGCGGATACAGACTGAGCTTTTCTAACAACTTCTCATCCGATTTGGGCGCGGTTTTTGTTCCTGTATGCTAATTTTTTCAGGAAACTTTAACAATGTATAATAGGTATTATTTATGTTCAGTGATTGGATTATAAATTACTGTTTTAAATTAAAGTCAGGGTGAAATAAATGAATAAAATATTGTTTATACTTAGTACGCTAGTAATAAAAACGGTTCTATTTTGTTTAAAAAAAAATTGTACACAATTTTGTGTTCGTGATTGTTGAAGGCAGCTTCCCTTTCTTTGATGATTATATACTCAATAAACTCAAGTAAATCACCGGTGCCGACAGTTCCGGCATGCCTCGCAGAAATGTCATCGCGCGACTGCCTGTGTGCGGTGTGGGGGGACCTACCCCGCGCGGCACTGCAAACGCTCGAGGGAAGAGCCCGCCACTTGCGTGAACTGCGGGGGCGTTCACCCCGCTAGTAGTACATCGCTCTGTCCCGTATTTAAATGGGAAATAAGAAATCGGCGAGGAACCGTCGCCCGGACCTGTCGTTCCGCGCGCAGGGCGGACACTCACTCGGCCCCAGTGATCGTCGAGGAGTCGGCCGCGGGCAGCCTTACGACCCTCGCAAACGACCCACCTCTCAGAGAAGCAGCGGATAAAAACAGCCGCGACGAAAGAAGCCCCCGCAAATGACGGAAACCGACGAGACGCCGGAGTTCACTACGAAAATGATCTCAATTATCAAGCGAGCTGCCGAAAACAATGGAGTACAGTTAGGAACAAAAGCAGAGAAGGCGCGCATAGCGTTTCTCAAAAATAGATTCGTAGAAAACTAGGTTCGTTATGCAGTATCCCAGCCACCCAGGTGGCCCGGCCAGCATCACCGCTATCCGCACAGGCGCGACTGCTCAGATATTCCACAGGAGCGGGCTACGAGTGTGACACGTCGCCGAGAACCCAGACAAGATGCACAGAAGCATCAAAAGGACACGGCCTTAGTAAAGGGCGGCGATTGAAGCCACCATTAGAGGATTCGTCCTAGGATGGTCACCCTGCACTGTGCAACACATTACGAGAAGATTGCGACGACGTCTAGTTCTTGTGACTTTTTATCTACAGAGATGCATTTATATCATAGTAGCAACCCGAACGAGATTTATACACCAATATATTTCTATAAATGTTCAAGCCAATAACACAACAGGCTTTGACAGTTTTGATTTGAGCGATTGCCAACTGATAGTTAAACAAAGTAAAAGAAACTTCGTAACTCGTCATCCAAATAACTCTTATCTATTGTGTATAATTTTAAATCTGTGATATCTTCTCTGTTATTCTTTTCTAATTATAGTATTATATATAACTTTTATTATGTTTTAAATATCAATTATGTTTTCAATTCACATTAAATAATTGGTATCTCGCCAACAGCTCTAATGATTAGAATGACATTGTGCATTTGGTTTAATTAATTAATTACTGTGGTCAGTAATGTTTTCCTAAATAGGTGTTTTTTCAACTATACCAACTGAATACGGTCACCCACATTGTCTTTTTATTTATTACTAGTGAGCGCCCAGTGGTCGACATTCGACCATAGTTCATTTAATTTTAAAAAATTTGAACTTTATTAGGGTTTTTTATCAAAGAGTATAAACCTCTATAATCAAAGGCTTTCATCATGCCTACTCAGTTATTTGCCACTTTTTTTTATCTATATAAACATTAAAAATATCGATTTCTAAATGAAAATTGAAATTAATTATAAATTTGAAACAAACAACAGGCGGTTACATAAGATGGTAAGTCTCTCAAATACTAAGTAAACATACAAAGTTTACAAACGGTACAAAGTTTTGGCTTCACGTATTGATATTTTAAAATTATTATATTATTGTAAAATTAACCTGTTATTTGACCAGTTAAATGCAAAGAGCATATAAATTATGATAAATATTATATGTTATAATCTCATTGTTGAATGTAGAATGAAAAAGGGTAATTGGTACGTAAGAGTAAAAATACATATAGTCGAGCATAGCCACCTCCTTCACAACCTTTTTGAAGTCCGTTATTGACGGATTTCAAAATGTTTTTTTTATTTACATGTGTGTATATGTTGTTTAAAATTGAAGCAGTAGTGTGAGTGATGTATATTTTAATTAATTTAATATACTTCTAATGCATTTTATATAAAATAAATAGCTTTCTGCACTTCTCCATATTATAAACTTTAACTATTCCAAATTTCACGTTCATCCGTTCACGCACTTTCCTTAAAAAGGGATACAAAGTTTTGGCTTCACGTATTAATATATAAGATATAATGTTGGATGGGTCTCGATGAGATTCGAAAAAACAAAAGTTTTAATTTCTCAGGTTTACTTTGAGAACGAAATAGTCTATACTCATTTTTTGGATATAACTTGTTAATGATTAAAAAATAAAGTAGATTAGATATTCAACTTTATATTCATATTTTTTTTATAAATTATCTTTTTTCTTATATATTGGTAGATAAAACTTAACTAAGAAGAATCACCAGATCTAAAATCAATTCCACCACCTTCTGTCGTAGTTGGATTTTTATCAGATACGTTATTACTTCCATTCTGATCTTGAGGTCCATTAGTAAATTCTGGAACGCTCATAGTGCTTGTAGTTAACACATTTCCAGGGCTTTCACTACTTGTAATCTCTGGTACTACAGTGGATTCTTCACAGGCGAATAATCTTTGTAATTTTACATCTGGAACAAATAAACAAAATTATAATTTTTAGAATTATAGCATCTCAAGATAGCATTATAATAAGGATACACTTGTAAACAAAAACTATTGAATAGTCAATGTAGGGTTTATCAATATTAGTTTGATCACCACATTAGGTTAAGTTAGGTTCACATTCTTGGGATTAAATCCGAGCTTTCGGTGAAGAATAATATTGTGATATAACTAGTTACATAATGGTAGAACTAAGCACCCTGACTAGCAACAACTTGGGAAATGAAAACCTTTCGCCAAGCACCAATAGGTGTGTTCCGGCAGGTGCACTTGCGAACCAGTCCCGCTCTAGCTTTACGTCTTTTAACATCAGGTTAGATTGAGTTAAAACTTATGAAATATATGGAATATACCTCATTTTAATATTCCATTTCAAAACCAAAAATGAACTTATTACAAGGTATCAATAAAAAAAGAGTTACAAGTTTAGATAATTGAAGTTCTAAAGAGTTTTATAAAGTCATATAACTTTGATTTACATTTTTACGTAATCATAAAATATATATAATAATATGTATACGATTGTGTTTGTTCATATGAACTAAGTATTTAAATAGATTGATGCCTTTAATTGCTTTTATTACTACTGGTTAGTTCTTATGAAGAGGTCTGTATAACACACATTTCAACTATTTATGCGTATAGATCATACTTTGCCAAAGTGGTCCATACGACCCATGAATTATTTTGCGTTCCATAGTAGAAAATAAATAGATTTTATGTATAATACTCAATATTGGATTACATCAAGCAAGCGATTTGCTTTGTGGTTGGATTTAAAGCTATTCAAAAGACAGGGGGTCTACCGAATGCAGTGAAAATTGATAAGGTGTCTACGAGACATAAAAGTTTGAGGACCACTGCTATAGATTATATGCGTTTTAATAAGACATTTTTCCTCATTATAACGTCTTTATTCGCTGAGCCCATTTAAACAGTTTCAAAGAATTACTTGTATAATTATAACCTAATTAACATGATTCTCACTCATGCGGTTAACGCTCGGTATAACCTCTCATGTTAAGTAGGGATATTACTGTATTCATGAATAAAATTATAAAAATCCAAAATCGTCTAATGTTATCAAATATGGAGTGCTAAATCTTCATTACATTAAAATGTATAATGTAAATACTTACCGACGAAACAGACTCTTGCGCATTGTAAATGTTGTATATTACTATATGTTATATTATTTGATCCACATACAGGTTTATATTCTGAACTCTTAAAACACGTATCTATACAAATTTCTTCACCAGATTTATTTGCCGACAGCTGCCTGGGAGTGGTGGTCACAACCTTTTCGGTTTTGTTTTGGCATTGTAGTTTGTGCTTCAATTGGACATCTATAAATTTATTTATAATTATTGGGTAAGTCATTTTAATATAGCATAATAAATGAAGTTTTTTTTATAAATGTTTGGAATTGATTATAACTGTTATATCTTTGAAACTATCTACATTACGATGATTTTTTCTATATAAATAAAAATCAGTTGCCGAATGTATGAAAGCGGCATCACTTTTTTCGTACCATTGATATACAAAAACTCAAGATGCACACTTAACGTCTCACAGACGGCTCACAAAAAAGAGTGCATAATTTTTTTATTATGCAGTCATTTGAAATAGTCTCGCGTCGTTTGTGTTCTCATAAAACAATTTTAAATCATTCAAGTAAGGTTGAATTTGCACAATCATAAATTTATCGCATAACTATAACCACATATTTATATTGCGGAGTTTTGCGGCCGTATTTGAACGCTAATTTTATTCGAGACTGTGCGTCTTAGGTTTTTATATGTCAATGGTTCGTAATTAATAGCGCAAGTTCCATTTAAAAGCAAATGTTGGAAAAATTGTACAAAAAAAGAAACATTTTAGATTTACATTGATAGATATCTTATCCATTATATCTTATCCAGTGTTTCATTCAGAAAAATCTCTTCCACACCTATTCTAATTAGGGACACAAAGTTTTTCATGTTATTCAATTGGAATTATTTTTAAACAGCTGAGCGCCGGATAACCCACCATCCCTCCGCCTCCGCCCTCCCCCACTCCCCCACCCGCAAACACAGGGTGGCAACGCACTTGCGATACTTCTGGTGTTGCAAGTGTCTATGGACGGTGGTGATCACTTAACATCAGGTGAGCCACCTGTTCGTTTGCCTCGTATGGTATAAAAAAAGATGGAGTCGCGAGCACAGCTAGTTATGTATAAGAAACTGCAATATACGAGGTCGGTTACTAGGTAACCCTGAGATCGGAATTGGAATGAATCGCGTGCCTGTGCGTGTCGCTGACCGCACCCTGTCGACCGGATCATGACAGCGCGAACAATGCACCCGGAATAATAACTGCATTAAGGTTTTGTTTTTTCTGCTTACAGCTTCACCGAGTTTAGGGGTGAGCGCGGAAGACACTCAAACGAAATTAGATTAACGCTTTTGTTGTCGGACTCTTTGTTTTATTTTTTACAAAAAGGTACAATCCCAGATAACGGACTCAAATTTTAATGGATATCGAAACTATTATAACATTATAAATCTGCAATCGAATTATAAATCCTACACAACAATACCAATCTAAACCAATAAAGCTGACGAGTTTGTTTACTTGAACGCGCTAATTTCAGGCTAATTTTCCGATTTGACAGGCTAGATTTCTTGATGAAACGTATCCTGTATACGTATAGGATACCTATATACATCCCATAATGTCTATGTAAAATCTCATGATAAGCTGTTGAATAGTTAAGGTGCAATAGCATAATATTATTGCATGTATCAGGCAACAGCTAAAGCCGATGTGTGCCGCGCACCCTTGAGCTAGTTGTCAAAATAAAATCGGCTGAGTGCCTTAAGCGCTCGCCTTAGTAGTCCGGTGAAGCTGTTAAGACCTTGCTTGGTCAATAGCGTAGTCAGTTCGAAAAACGTTGAGCGGTATTTTTGGTAGGAGATAAATTTATAATTTAGCGTCATGACATGCTGCGCAAGCATGATCGGTCGTATTGCGCTTGCGTGGCTTGCGTCAGACTGGCAACACGTAGTGTTATTTTGCAGCTCATACGTTTGATTGATTAATAGACTTTATAAAAATGTATGTAATTAGTGCTCTGAGTGCCAATACATATGAAAACCACACTAATGTTAATAATTTCAATAAACACTGAAATTTAGATATTGTTATTCACGCTATAATTAATATGAAAATACAAAAGAGAACATATTTAAATCTTTTGAGTTTGAGGTGCATTATGCTGATGTTCCCACAGTTCGTTAGGGGGAATAACACCCATTTCCCCTTGAGGGGTCCACCATCTTGACCCCTCAGGCCGCAGTTTGGGTCCCTTAGGAGGGGACAACACCTGTTGGAGGAACAGATGTAGTGTCGATTAGACAGTCCGTGCTCTTCCGGCCAAAAGGTGTAAGAAGATACCATGGGGTTTTAGTCCGTGCGACTCGGGCATATCCATCCTCTGCTGCCCGGCGAGATGGATATCCGTTAAGGATTCCCCCATGGAAAAAAAAAGTACATGAGGCGTTTGTATTTAGTTTTTACCTTTAGTATTAACCTCTTATGATTGGCCTCAAGACGGCAGTCCTATTAAGGTTACATTATGGGAAGGAATAAACAAAATATGATAATTTAATATTTGTAAAACTTCACATAATTAGCTTCCCATTTAAAATACGTATTGTCCGTTACTTAATTCAAGTCTTCGTCCATGTTTATTGTTTTATTTACCGTAAAATAACTGTCATGGCATTCGTTGAAGTTTAATTACAGTGGAAACGTTGTTAAAAGCTTATTTAAACTGAGGATTCATATTATATTTTTATACTTTGTTGTATTTATATTGTTACCAACTGACCCGGCCATGCGTTGTCCTAGCTCAGTTATTACATATTGAATTAAAATTGTTTATAAACTATTTTCAAAATTAAAACATGCCGCCATCTATGAGATGTCTAGTGTATAACAGTCAGTCCTACAGTTTTCTGTCAACGAACTAATTTAAAGCGCCATCTGTTCGTGACTGAAGAAACTTATAATTACAATAATCAATATTGATAATCATATAATTTGCAATAAAAAATATTCAGGTCATTAATCGAAATATAAATTATCCTATCTCTCAAGTTGGGTCAAATTATACATAAATGCCAACTTTCATGAAGATCAGTTCAGCCGTTTCGCAGTTCATCGTGGACAAACATACTGGAGATATATTAAGATTTGAAGTAAGGTATTCAATGTGTATCACTTATTTTAAGAAATACATAATCTTTTAACCATAATATCGGAACAGTAATAACCTATATTTATTCCTGTGATAAGACTGTTAATGATTGTGAACCAATAGAACAGAGACAGTAGTAGTAGTAGAGATGGCATTGTGAATCTAAAGACGCCGATATCCAAGCGCCCGTCCTCTGTGAAACCCGCCGTACAGGCCGACGCTATAAAACCATTGTTTTTTTATAGACATTGCTTTAAACTTCTGTATAACCCTATATTAAAACCATAATGTGCTAAGATTATTTACTCATGTTTCCAAACTACCTAAATTATATTTGTCCGTGTATTAAGTCTATATATTTTTTACACTTGTGTTTATTTAATCATTCCAATAATTTAAGGGGTAATCGTAAATCTCATTAAAATTTTAATCTCAGTAACAGTTGTTCAAGCGACGGAAATATTGTACCGTTCAGTTGTTACATTTTATCCCAACTAATATTATAAGCGCGTGTGTAAGTTTGTTTGCTTGTCACGCTTTAATAACTCGACAAATTATCATAAAATTTTGCATACATGTTGTCACGGGGTTCAAAACGACATATGGTATAAAGTAGCCTCTCTTGGGGATCTCCATAGCCGCTTTTTTTGTGGTTACTGTCGTAATGTGTGAACGATTGTGACGCCCCTATCTGTGCATCCACTATAAACGAATGTAACTACGTATGTTTTGTAAAAATATATAGCAAGAAAAGATAAACCAGGTCGAGTTTCTTGCCGATTCTTCTCGACGACTGGGTTGTTTTTCGAACCGGTGGTAGCTTTGTTGTAGTTTATGGTTTTAGGATGAAAAAAACAAATTATAAATATTACGCTCAATCGACCCTCGATCATGATATCCAACGAACACATAGAATGCGTATCAAAGTCTCGTAATCTTGGTTTACTTATGGATACAACCCTGCGTTTTGAAAAACATGTTCTGGAGGCAACACGCAATTGTATGTATAGACTTAAGCTTCTATTTTTTTTTTTTTATACTATTGGCAGCAAACGAACATGCGGGTCACCTGATGGTAAGTGATCACCACCGTCCATGGACACCTGCGACACGAGAAGAATCACAGATGCGTTGCCGGCCTTTGAGAAAGGAATAGGCTCGTTTTTGTAGTCCGGTGAAGCTGTTAAGACCTTGCTTGGTCAATAGCGTAGTCAGTTCGAAAAAAAAAAGATAATATTAACATTCGCATTTCGCCTTAATAGTAGTGAAGCTGTTAAGACCTCGGTATGTCAATAGCGTAGTCAGTTTGTAAATAAACATTCGCATTTATAACTTTTTTTTTCGAACTGACTACGTTATTGACCTACCAAGGTCTTAACAGCTTCACCGGACTACTGTATAATATTAGTTAATACTGGATGTGCCTGCGACTCCGTCCGCGTGGAATCTAATGTAAAAGCGTTCTCTCGCATGTAAGTCGCGTCGTCAATTAAAATTACAATAACTTTTGATAGTGTGAACCAATTTTAATGAAACTAACACTAAATGTTACTCGAGGATATGCTTCATGATTTTCTTGCCGAGGTTCTATCGTGAACGTAGTACTTTAGCAGTAATGATCATACAAACAGACAGACAGACATTTCTAAAAACGATTGAAATGTATTTTATTCCGTATTTCAAGACACCTGCAACGTTTTTTTTTCACATAAATCTAAAAAGTACATACACGTTGTTACATTCACATTCTTATTATATGTATAGATTACTGAAAGTATAAAAAAAGTACGAATGAAAATGTGTGCATAGAGTAATGAGTAATCTATAGTAATAAATAAAATTTAAATGTCTGGTTTTTGTTCAAGCTGTCCTTCAAAACGACTAAATCGGTTTGGACGAGACTTTTATCTGTAAACAAGGAACTTGCCAAAGTATTACCATTTTTACATATAATTACACTTTTATATAGAACCTAAGCAGTAACGATATAATTCGACAGGACTAATCAAATTTCAATCGACCTAAAATCTGAAAGAGGGTGTTGGAAATAATAATGACAAATGTAAAATAAAGCACAGCTCACAATAATCCATAGAAACTACGTAGCTCTCATACATTTAAACTTAAGGGTCATCCCGCTTCAAGACAACTATTAATTAGGATATTTTTATTTCATTATAAAACCCTATAACCCATATTAAAAAGTATATGCACTCATCATGAGTGAAGAGTCACCTGTGTGAGTATAAAAGTTTGAATACTGTCTATTTTGTATTCCATAAGTGTAAAAATGCAATCTGGAAATTATTCTTAACATTTTAATTTAACTTTATTCAACTAGTTGTGTGATTTCTATAACTATAACCTAAATTAGACACAATATTTTGATTGGCATTAAAAGGCTTTGGCTACTTCTGTTTTTACGAAGATATGTACTCGTTAAAATACTTACCGACTCCGCAAAACTGGGCGCACAATAAGTGTTCTCCGTTTTTATATGTGATATCATTTGAACCACAAACTGGTCGCAATTCAGTTGAATTATCACACGCCTTTATACAATCTTGCTGGGTCTGGGTTTTAGAAGGTGTTTCGGAATTAACTTTAGATGTTGTGGCCGTCAAAGGCGATTGACTAGTTGAAGAAGGTTGTGGTCTATTTCGTGGGCATACTGTTCGCTTCAGTACCTTAACGGCTGTAATGATTATTTATACATTTAATTTGGCAATATAAATAATTATACTTTAATTATACTTTCTCATTTCGAGGCAACAAATACATAATTTGTGTATTATGCATACCATGAAACCTCCAATTTTTTTGTGGTTACTGTCGTAATGTGTGAACGATTGTGACGCCCCTATCTGTGCATCCACTATAAACGAATGTAACTACGTATGTTTTGTAAAAATATATAGCAAGAAAAGCTAAACCAGGTCGAGTTTCTTGCCGATTCTTCTCGACGACTGGGTTGTTTTTCGAACCGGTGGTAGCTTTGACTTTCATAAGTACCTTCTCAGGGCCTAAATTGAATAAAGACAGTTTGATTATGATTGAATACAGTAATCTTTAACCTAATATTTAAAATAAGGTGCTTATACAATAATAAATTAGAGAACTGAATATAATAAGTAAAGCATTAATAGAGCCTTAAGCGATCATGCACACAAAAACATATAGTCGGATAAATACTGCATAACATGAATAATCTAATCAGAAACATTTAAATTATACAATAAATTATTCTTACCTAGTCCACAGCGTTGCGCACAAAGCAAACGTCCTGGATTAGCATAAGTAACTAAGTCTGTTCCGCAAACAGGATTATATTCTGAAGTTACTATACATAATCGGATACAGTTCGCAAAATCCTGACTTATATCGGTCGTAGTCGTAGATTCTGTTGTGGTTATTAGTTTTGTTGTAGATCGTGTCGTAGTTGTTGGTTTTGTTATAGTTTCTGTTGTAGATAGTCTCGTAGTTGTAGGTTTTGTTACTTCTGTTGTGGATCGTATCGTAGTTGTAGGTTTTGTTATATTTTTTGTTGTAGATCGTGTCGTAGTTGTTGGTTTTGTTACAGATTTTGTTGTAGGTTTCGTTGTAGATTCTGTCGTGAGTTCTTTCGTAGTTAGTTCTTGTCTTGTAGTAGTTGTAGTTGTGTTATTAAAACTTCCATGATAATGGCACTTGTGTTTATGGTGACAAAAATGACAGTGATGATGCCTGAAAAATACATTTATATCAGAATATTGTTTTATAATAACTAGGTATTGATACTTTATATTTAAATATTATATTTTAGTATTCGGGTTAGTATGATTACAATATTCTGCACGAAATATGAAATAAAAAGAAAACCAGTTATTTCGCAGAATATACCAGCTAAAGTCTTAAAATAGTTACTTCAAAATAATTGAAATATTAATAATATATGCTGATAAATGGTTTTTTTAATTCATTATTCCTACTTAAAATAACTTTATACATACTTTTCATGTGAATCTGGTTCACTATCTTCGTCACTGTCTTTTGAAGGCCATTCTTCTGGAGAGGAATCTTCGTTGCTTGGTGAGTCGTCATCATGATGGCCATATCCCCAATCATCCCAATGATATGAAGAATACTCTGGGCTATCAATATCGTCGGAATCTGGTCCACTATTTGATATATCACTTTCTTCTGAAGATGGAAAAAACCCAAAGCTATTTGTTTCATCGGTATCTAAGTAGTCGTCATCGTGAGAGTCAGACATCCAATCACTATGCCTTTTATGTGTAAAGCTTAAAGTATTGTGACATAATATCAGAAATGTTGCTGAAAATAAAAGTATAGAATTAAAACATAAGTGTATCAGTAAAACAATTGCACTATACATAACTTGAGTCCAGTATAAATCAAAAAATCAAAAGCAACAATGTTTACCAATAAACGGATGTCCTTTGAATAAGCTACATAACTTCCTATTGTATTATCAAATATTTTTGAGATTAAGGTACAGATTAATCTACACTAATATTATAAAGAGGAAACGTTGTATTTTTGTATTTTTATATGTTTGGAACGAATAAACTCAAAAACTACTGTACGGATTTCGATAAATCCTTCATTATTAGAAAGCTACATTATCCCTGAGTAACATGAGTGATGTTTTTTACTAGAAAAAATAGGAATTCCTACTAAAATTTCAATAGTGTAATCCAAGGTATGAAAAATATTGACATAAAATGACTTTCATCGCATGCGCTGCGGAAACTATGAATGATAGAACAAAAATATGTTCTACAACATTAAAGAACATATTAATATCTATAAAAAACCTCTCGATTTCATATGTCCAGCTATTGCGATTATGTCACTATAACTACATTTGTGAATAAAATCTTAACAAAAACCAGACCATGCCTAACAGACCATGTTATTCATGTCTTTATATTAATCCTTTTCCAAATAAAGACAGTTTCAGTACCTGTAGATAACTTTGAATTATTAAAATCGGCCGTTGCATTCAAGATATTACGAGTTTAAAATCGTCAATCGAAACAAAATTTGCCGCGTCGAAGAAAGGGTCACGGGAGTTTTTTTTTTCTCGAACTGACTACGCTATTGACTTTGCAACTACTAAGGCGAGCGCTTAAGGCACTCAGCAAGGGCGCACGGCACACCTCGGCTTAGGCTGTTACCTGAGAAACACGAACTGACCTAGCTAAGCTACATCGTACAATAAAAATTGCATGATTCACAAATGCATACGCGTATATCGGAATGAAACGAACTAAACTATTCGATTCAGTTCGACGAGGGAAAAAAACAAAACCCTCCCACCATGTGTATGTATGTGGATGTGTGTGAGAGAGATGGTCCCATATGTGGGTTCAAGTGATGTGGGTGAGTCACTTTATTGCTATAATAATATCTCGAGGGCTCCATTCGGAGACAACCTCGGCTCGAGATATTATTAAGAGCCACGTAGTGTAAGGAAACAAAAGAGAAATCCTTCCCTCGCGGCGGCGCGGGGGTCGGTTACGCGTGCGTGGGCGCAACACGTATTTGAAAAGATCGAATTGAAATTTAATGAACGGTGTCGGCGCCGGAATCTCAAACTAGACAATAGAAAATTATTATTATTACTCGATCATTTTAGGGGGAGATAGACGTAAATACACGGATTTACTGTATCTATATGAGTTATTTATATTGAACGGTGGCACGCGGAGCCGTTGTAGGGTATGACCCATTCATGCTGAAATCAGTAATAACTTCAGCGTGGCTCTAGCACGTACATCTTATCATTTTGTTAGGTTAGCATAATCATAAATCATACCCTCGAACAGTAGACATTTCTTTCTGTAAGATTTTCGATTCTGGGTTGGACCTAGGGTAGAAGATTTTCAAGACTATGGATCAGTTTTAGCCAATCCACATTGGGACAAACTCCCAAATATTTAAAACAATTGTTCACCCGTGCGAAGCCGGGACGGGCTGCTAGTATTCTAATATTGGTATTGTTATGAAAACAAAAGGTTCTGTGTGTATTCCATTTAGATTACAAGATAGGTTGGGCTTGTGAAGATAACCAGTTCTCAACAATTAGTAAGAAAAAAGAATACGTAACAACACTTCAAATCAAATCAAAAATACTTTATACAGTTTAGGCCCTAATAAGGCACTTATGAACGTCAAAGGCTACTACCGGTTCGGAAAACAACCCAGTCATCGAGAAGAACCAGCAAGAAACTCGATCGTGTACATTTTTAAACATATTTCCAATACATTATATAATGCAGACATCACTATCATTCACATACTGATCCACTCTTTAATATCCTTTTGAAACTAAAACCCGTTTGACACGGCGCTTAAATTTACAGTCCGGCAAATCGGTAACATGCTTTGGGACTTTATTGTAGAACCTAACACTATTACCTAAAAAACTATTACTGGTTTTGCTAAGTCTGAAACATGGGACCACCAGTTTATTACAGTTTCTAGTATTTAGATTATGCCGGTCTTTTACTAAATTCAGTTTCTCAAAGTTTTTCCGGACATACATTAAATTATCAAGAATGTATTGGGAGGGCAGAGTTAAGATACCGAATTCCTGGAATTTCGTTTTTAATGATTCGCGAGGTCCCATATTATATATTGCCCGAACTGCCCGTTTTTGTAATAAAAATATCGTGTCTACCTCAGCAGCCGTACCCCATAGCAGAATGCCATAAGACATTAAGCTATGGAAGTAAGCGAAGTAAACTAACCTAGCAGTGGCAATATCTGTAAGCTGGCGAATCTTACGTATTGCGAATACAGCGGAACTTAATCTGCTCGCCAGTTTTTAATGTGAGGGCCCCATTGTAATTTAGAATCTAATGTAAATCCTAAGGATACAGTATAGTCAACTAACCCTACTAAATTCCCTTCGATCTTGATTCTACTATCAACCTGTCTAACATTGGATAAAGTAAATCTGATCTTATTTCTAGACTCGAGAAATTTATTTCCTAAAAATTTTGCTTTGGCAGCTACACAAACACGTTCAAAAACTTTAGAATAATTCCTAACGTAGGCATGAAATGATTCACTATTTGTTAGTGATTTCTTATAATATATATCATACAAACGATCTCTACTTATTATAATACCTGTAGTTGCCCATTCACTAATTTTTTTTACTTTCTTTACACTAATAACTTTTCTTGGGCAATGTTTACTAAATTCAGTGCTTATGATATTAAATAAGCTGTCATAATCACTTTCTGGATCTTTATTAATAAAAGTCTTGAAAGATAACTTTTGTGCAATATTATGATTTAAAAGACCTAATCTATTTTTGGATATAAGCCTAGTTGTTTTCTTACAGTAACTGCTAGGTTTATCACAATTTATTTTAACAAGGAGTCCTTTGTGGTCAGACCGTATCCCAGTAACAATACTACCGCCAATGGTCTTGAAGTCAGTAAAAACATTATCAATACAAGATGCAGTTTGAGATGTACATCGGGTTGGCTCATTAAAAACAGGATGCAGGTTGAACGACCTAAATAATGATGTGAACATAGTGACCTCTGGCGACGTACTTAAAATGTCTATATTGAAGTCACCACAGATTAAAACTTGCTTATTACTATTAAATATTTTTATAAGAATTTCCTCCATTTTTTGTAAGAATTGGTGAATATTTGAAGATGGAGGTCTATAAACACAAAGAATAATTAATTTATCCATCTCTGCACAAGCCACTTCACAAATACGATCTATGGAGAGACTGCATATATCTTTCCTCTCTTTATATTTTAAATTATTTTTGAATAATATAATACAACCACCACCGATAGTGATTGTTCTATTAAATACACTGGCAACCGAAAAATGGGGTACAATAAATATCATTTTATTAGGTTTAAGGCATGTTTCTGTAAAATAGAAGATATCCAGTCTCTCTCTATTTAATAATAATTCCATATCTAATATTTTGCCGGAGAAGCGATTCATATTTTGGTGATTCAAAGTGATATTCCACTGCTCCTTTGTCTTATCTAGTAGTTTAAAAAATTAATCACAGTATCATTAGGTGAACTAGATGACACCGCTGAGTCACTTAACCTATTTATATTATAAGCTATCAATGTAGCTATGTCACGTTTATACTTCTTGGGAAGATACATACTATCCTGCGTTATTGTATAGTTATTAATAAATTTATTAATGTCAAAAAATATAAATTTGTCACTATGACGCCATGTAAAATTAAACACTAATGTATTTAATATATGAATATTATTGTTTTTTTTTCTGATAGGGAAATTGAATATGGGAAGGCACATAACATTATGCTTCTCACATTCAAATGTAACAGTTTTTCTGATGACTTATACAAATCATTTTTTTTAATATCAGAGCTGTCCCCTACTAAAATTTCTATGTTACATTGATTGTCAAAGTCTGTGTTCAAAACTTTTTTAATTATTTGATTGTATGTGGCACCAGGCATACAATAATTAATCATGGTTTCATTTAATGATTGTGCCAACATAGACTACATACCTCTACCTATCCTATCACTGAAAACTATTGTTTTTGCAACAACACTGACATCAGCACCCCCATGACTCTTGGTATTATTTCTGAATGTATCCTGTAGTAATTTTGGTTGTGAATGGGAGCTAATACATTCTGGTGTAACGTCGCTAGTAGAGCTCTCAATGTGCATGGATTCTAACCCATGGGTAAAGTCTGTAGATATAAAGCTCTCAATGTGCATGGAATCTAACCCATGGGTAAAGTCTGTAGATATAAAGTCACTGCTGGATTGTTGAGTAATTATATTGTCAGCGACAGATTCTATGCAAATTTTTGTAGTCACCATTTGTTCACACAACTGGGTTTGTGAACAATAGTATGAAGATAAAGTATATTTAATATTATCTTCCTTTATTTTTAAATCAGCCTGTAAGCGCTGTATGTCATTGCTGTATACAATCTGATGGTTTAAGAACTGTGATTTCAAATTTTCTAATAATAATCTTCGATCAACAAACATACAAACATAACATCAATTGAGAAAAATTGAGAAAAAATTAATACCAATACGCTTCATTTTTATATTAAAGCGTTAATTACAGTCAAAATCAATCAAAATCAGAAACACTTTATTTAATTTAGGCCCTTAGAAGGCAATTATGAACGTCAAAACTACCACCGGTTCGGAAAACAACCCAGTCATTGAGAAGAACCGGCAAATAATTCGATCTGGTTTATCTTTTAATACAACAAATCATAAATCTTTTTAACAAATATAATATTTAGAATATAATAGGTATATAATATAATAGGTAAACGTCACAAACGTTTTTAATGGATGCACATTAATTCCAGACATAACCATCGTTCACATATTAATCCACTCTATAATAGCCTTTTGACACCAAAACTCGCTTAACATTGCGCTTAAATACGGCAAATCGGTAACATCTTCTGGGACTTTGTAGTAAAATCTAACACTATTTCCCAAAAAACTGTTATTGGTTTTACTAAGTCTAAAACGTGGGATAACCAGTTTGTTACAGTTTCTAGTGTTTAGATTGTACCGGTTTTTTTTACGAAATCTAGTTTTTAAGGTTGTCACATTAAATTGTCAAGAATGTACTGGGAGAGCAGAATTAAAATACCGTACTCCTTGAACTTGGTCTTTGAGGATTAGCGAAGTCTCATATTGTAAATTGCTCGAACTGCCCGTTTTTGTAATAAAAATATGGTGTCAACCTCAGCTGCTGTCTCCCACAACAGAATGCCATAAGAAATTAAGCTATGGAAGTAGGCGAAGTAGACTACACTAGCAGTGGCAATATCAGTTAGCTGGCGAATCTTACGTACGGCAAATGCAGCAGAACTTAATTTGCTTGCCAATTGTTTAATTTGAGGACCCCATTGTAATTTATTATCTAGTGTGATACCCAAGAATACAGTATTATCAACTAACCCTACAAAATTCCCTTCGATCTTGATACTACTATCAGCTTGTGACACATTAGGCAAAATAAATTTCATACATTTTATTTTACCTGTATTTTGTATTAAGTTATTTAATGCAAACCAATTAGAAATATCGTTTAAAGTATTATTTACATGTCCAACCTCTGAATCTGTCCTTTTTACTTTAAATATAATTGAAGTATCTTTATTTTACCTGTATTTTGTATTAAGTTATTTAATGCAAACCAATTAGAAATATCGTTTAAAGTATTATTTACATGTCCAACCTCTGAATCTGTCCTTTTTACTTTAAATATAATTGAAGTATCGTCTGCAAAAAGCACCATGTCAGCACAGTAATTAAACATTAGCGGCAAATCATTTATGCATATTAAGAACAAGAACTGTCCTAGAATAGAGCCCTGTGGGACGTCATTTCGCGCAAAGGATCCTGCAGAGACTACCCCTTGTATGCTAACTTTCTGACAATGATCTTTTAAATTAGAGACTAGAAGGTCGAGAGAAGATCCACAGAACCATAAGGTTTTAATTTTAGAATAAGCGTACTACGGTCAACGTAATCAAAGACCTTAGACAGATCGCAGAACACACCAATTGTATCATGCGAATCCTCCCAGGCCCTCAATATATAACTTATAAGCGTTGCACCCGCGTCAGTAGTAGATTTCAATTTCGTGAAACCAAACTGTCGACTATCCAGAAACTTTTGCATATTGAAATAGTGTACTAATTGGTTGAGTAAGATTAAGTGAATTATCATTTATTTTATTTTTACCTAATTCTTTATTTATTATATGCCAAACAGTTTTGGTCTTATTTCTAGATTCAAGAACTTTATTTCCTAAAAAATTTGCTTTGGCAGCAATACAAACACGTTTAAAAACTTTAGAATAGTTTCTAACATAAGCATGAAAGGATTCAGTACTTGTTAGTGATCTCCTATAATAAAGATCATACAATCGATCTCTACTTTTTTTAATGCCTGTTGTTGCCCATTCACTAAAACTATTATTTTCCTTTACATTAATAACCTTGCTTGGGCAAAGTTTACTGAATTCAGTGCTTATGGTACTAAATAAGTTGTCATAATAACAATCTGGATGTTGATTATTAAAAGTTTTGGAAGATAGACATTGTGCAATATTATGATTTAAAAGACCTAGTCTACTTTTCGATATAAGATTATCACAGCTTATTTTAAGAAGGACACCTTTGTGACCAGAGCGTATCCCAGTAACAATACTATTGCCAATGGTCTTGCAATTACTAAAAGTATTATCATTGTAAGATGCTGTTTAAAATCTACACCTGGTCGGCTCATTAAAAAGAGGATCCAGGTTAAACGACTTGAATAAAGATGTGAACATAGTGACCTAGACATCTATATTAAAGTCACCACAGATCAAAACTCGCTTATTACTATTCAAAATTCTTATTACAGTAATCCTAATAAAAAGTTTCTCATATACTATTTATTCTTCTTCCGAATTTTTATAACCAACTTTATAGTATTTATCGGTTACATACATATGATGGCTTTATATTTTAAACTATATTGATATGTTATCAATGGTTTTTATCAACCAAACTGTTTTATTATTCTACACACATGTACCATCAATAAAAAACAGGTTTTCAGAATACAAAATGAAGGGAAACAAAGTCCATGGAAATCATTGAACTTAAACGTTTATGAGATATTTTTAGGCATATTATTATGATTATGCTTTATTTTTCACATCATGAAATCTTAACCGTTTTAATTTGAAATATGTATAAAAAAATGTAATATACACATATAAATAAAATTAATTATCCGGTTTTAACGAAACTTTTACTGGCAAATAGAGAATAATTCACAGTATTACACAACACAACAAACCAGTAATTATATTTCAAAATTGTCGAAGTTAATAATATTATAAATAGTGTGTTATATTTTAAATTTTACCAAATTGTACGATGACCACAAAACAACGCTCAAATAACTAAACTTATTAAATAAATTAATTACTAAACTAACCTGAGAAAATGATTCGATACATTTTTTTTTTCGTAAAACACAATTCGTTTGCCGTATAATTTAACAAAACTCAGGAGTCATTAACTTCGCGTTAAGATGCCAAATGGTCGGCGGAGTAGATATATCATACCAATGTAGTATTTCCCTCCCCTCCAGAAGGCTTATAACCCGTTTATCTACATTATGATTCATTTGGTTAAAACATTTTAATTCGGTATACCCGCGATGAGCTAGAAATTATTTTAATTAAAAATATGTAAGATATCTTTTAGGTTTTCCTCAATTGCTTATTTATTTTAAGCAATGTATGAATAATCATTACATATTATAAAAACATAGTCCTCTGCGACTTCTGTCTGTCTGAACTCAAAAACTACTGAACGGATTTTCATGCTGTTTTCACCAGTAGATAAAGCGATTGTCAAAGTTTTTTTTTATTATCATTACAATAGTCCATTACAATACACACTAAGCTAATGTGTTTGTTTAAACAAATTATTTCATACTTCGTTTGAATCCCTTAAATTAAAACAGATCATTAAAGGTATGCATCATTGTCCGGTGAAGCTGTTAAGACCTTGCTTGGTCAATAACGTAGTCAGTTCAAAAAAAAAAGTATGCATCATTTTCGACCTCTTCGTACCTTTGTTTTACATTAAAAATAAATATTTAAAAAAACATTGTAGGTAAAAACAAACACTAATATGATAAATGAGATTGTTTTTTTTGTTATAAAATGTATATGCTGCGTGAGGGTTATCATGGCGCCTGAATTATATTTGAAACTTAAATTTATCCATACACATACACGTAGAAATCAGAGTGTGTCTAGTGTCCGACTGGTAGCAAAGCCTTTTGGTCTCTTGCTAAAACGGTTGAGGCTAACTTTCTAAAACCGTCGTTGCCTCCAATGTTATAACCTGATGGAACACTGGCTCATTCAGCTATGGAGAAATCTGACTTGCTTGCGAACTTCTTCGCAGAAAATTCACATTTAGATACCAATAAAAATCCGCCCACTATTCCTATGTGCGATTATAATATGCCGGAAATTGTAATACGTAATAAGAACGTACGTAACATACTTCGCAATCTAGATGTAAGTAAAGCAGTGGTCCAGACGGTATTTCTGCTATGGTTCTGCAAAAATGTGCAGCAGAAATGTCTCCTGTTTTTACACGCCTGTTCCGCCTCTCTCTTAAATTGGGTAGAGTTCCAAAGTCTTGGAAGCTTGCCAACATACAACCCATTCTTAAAAAGGGTGATCGTGCTGACCCTGCTACTTATCGTCCAATAGCCATCACCTCTCTCCTATGCAAAGTTATGGAACGAGTTATCAACAACCAACTCATGACATACCTAGAGAGCAATGACATCCTAAGTGATCAACAGTATGGTTTCCACCATAAAAGATCTACTGGGGATCCCCTTGTGTATGCCACTCATAAATGGGGTGAGGCTGTTGAGAGACATGGCGAAGCCTTGGCGGTATCTCTCGACATTTCCAAGGCTTTCGATAAAGTGTGCACGAAAGCCTGGTAGGTAAGCTCAGATCATACGGAATTCCCAACAGTTTGAGGGCCTGGATCAGGGACTTCCTGAGTGAACGTACAATTCAGGTAGTGGTGGATGGTTGCTCTTCCAACCCTATGACAATTGATGCTGGAGTTCCTCAGGGGTCAGTACTCTCTGCAACGCTATTTCTGCTATTTATTAACGATCTGCTCAAACCCGGTACCCTCGGGTACGCAGACGATAGCACCGTTACAGAGAGTTACATATCGGGACCTCGTGCTGACCGGAAAGAAACTGATAGTCTGAGAGAAGATATGATCAACCGCATGAACTCGGCACTTAAAGTTGTATCTGACTGGGGCGATGCAAACCTTGTTGAGTTTAACGCTACAAAAACTCAGGCATGTTTGTTCACCATGAAACGAAGCCCATTCAATCTTAAACCTACTCTCCAGGGTGTACCCATACCCGTTGCCGACAACATCGAGCTCCTCGGCATAAATTTAAACGCCAAGCTCAACTATGGACGTTCTATTGAGGCTAAGGCTAAAATGGCTGCAATAAAAATGGGGTCCTTTTCAGGGTGAGGCGATACTTTACGCCGGAGCAACTTCTTAATCTGTATAAGTCCCAGATAAGGCCGTGTGTGGAGTATTGCTGCCACCTTTGGGACGGGTCTGCCAAATACCAGTTGGCCTTGCTAGACTCCGTTGATCACAGAGCTCGAAGACTTATCGGTAACGACCCACTGATAACAGCCAAACTGCAACCACTTGAACATCGACGTAGAGTCGCCTGTCTTACTTTGTTTTATAATATGTAATGATATCTATAGGGTTATTTTTGTACAAACTTTTTTCCTAAACCTTTTACTAAATTTACAAATTACAATAAACAATAACATTTTCAGATTTCGGTGTTAAAAAATTAGCCGAGGGGTTAAGCAAAGGTTTTTGTGAAATCACGTCGAAAATGTATTTAATATATTTATCGTAGTAAATCTACGACATTTCAAGGATATATCATGAAATTCATTTATTCATGAAAGTAAACAAGTAAGATCCCGATACATCAGGTGTGACAGAGGTCAAGCGTCGCGCAGTTAATTATAAAAAAAAAATGATTAGAAATAATTCAAAACTTTTTCAATAGAAAGTATATAATTTAGATAACATATAATATACTAATTTAATAATAATAAGTAATATCAATATAACAATAATAATTAATAAACAATTCAATAAAATATACGCGAGAATATTTTAAAAATAGCTTGAAATATTCGCGACGTCATAATAATAGTAATATAATGTTACCTTTATATATACATTTCTTCTGTACGTGTATATGCCACTGAGCTCCTAAACGGCTGAACCGATTTTGATAAAATTTTGTGTGCGTGTTCCAGTGGATCCGAGAATGGTTTAGATTGGTAGCGCTGCTGTTGGCTTTTAGGATTTATTTAAATTATCAAAGTAGGACAACGTTCGGAGGGACCGCCAATATACTTCTAAATATCTACAGTTCTAGCCTACACATTAATCAAAAGAGCGTTAAAGAAATCCAACTGTACAGTCCACGCCAAACTTTTTGACTGTTATGAATATAGTTGCGCAAAGCACAAACTTAGGTTTAAATATATATTTACGCTAGCTGTATCCGCAGCTCCGCATGCGCTTTTTTTATTCGTATTAAAGAAGTATAAAATTGTGAGACTATGTACAATTATAGAAATGCTCTTTAAAAGCAATTGTAAGTACGACACTTACAGTAACGTATTTACGCATACAGCAACATATTTGGAACCTTAACCCACAATATAACTACCTCGGTGCTCAATTACACTGCATAAGGAACTAATGAAATAATAACTTAAAATATTATTATAAAGATTTAGACAATTAATATACATTAAAGTGGTAGAGCCACGCTGAAGCTACTACTGGTTTCAGCATGAATGTTTGTTTGCATGAAATTTAGCAAGATTTCAACTCATTCTTTATTTTTAATTAGATAAATAATTATCAGCTTATTGTTTACTATTCGACATTTTAATTATTAATAGCTTTAATGATATAGAGGTCTTCCTAATAAGATCTTAGATTATAAACGTATTACGTAAAGAGTTCCGTAATACAATTTCTTGCGGAACAGACAAGCGTTTATTTTTCGTATAGCCACAAAATCTTAATTATTATGGTAATGTTTCTTTTTTTATTATTATAGGAGGCAAACGAACAGACGGGTCACCTGATGGTAAGTGATTACCGCCGTCCATAGACACTAGCAACACCAGGGGAGTTGCAAGTACGTTGCCAGCCTGTGTTAAACATTACCATAATAATTAAGATTTTGTGGCTATACGAAAAATAAACGCTTGTCTGTTCCGCAAGAAATTGTATTACGGAACTCTTTACGTAATACGTTTATAATCTAAGATCTTATTAGGAAGACCTCTATATCATTAAAGCTATTAATAATTAAAATGTCGAATAGTAAACAATAAGCTGATAATTATTTATCTAATTAAAAATAAAGAATGAGTTGAAATCTTGCTAAATTTCATGCAAACAAAGTCGCGGGTAACAGCTAGTCAAAAATAGAATAACTTTAATTACTCTTTATAAGGTTCGCTATCTACCAGTGAAAAGCTCGTGAAAACCGGTCTAGCTGTTTTGAAGAAAGCATAGCCACGTTTAACAGCTAGTATAAACTAAAATTGCCTAAATTACTTTTTGTAAAGTCAGCTATCCGCCAGTTAAAGTTTCGTGAAGATCGGTCGAACCGTTTTGGAGATAGCACTACGGGCGAAGCCACGGTTAATAGCTAGTCTAAATTAAAATAGACAAAATTACTTGTTATGATGTTCGCTATCTGCTGGTGAAAATTCCGTGAAAATTGGTCTAACCGTTTTGGAGATAGCATTGCAGACAAAGCCGCGGTTAATAGCTAGCCTAATTTAGAGTAGCCTAAGTAACCCGCTGTAATTTCAGTTATCTGCTAGTGAAATTCCCGTCAAAATCGGTTAAGCCGTTTCGGAGATTACCCAGAACAAACAGACAGACCGACAAATTTTTTAAAAATTGCATTTTCGTTATCAGTTGCGTGTATACTTTCGTACCCAATCAGTAAAAAAATGTTATTTTGATATTACATACAGACACTTCATTTTTATTATATGTATAGATTGTATGTATAAATAACATCGAGATAACTTCAGGACAAATAAATGCCAATTTTAGATTCCTATAGTAAACTGGTAACTTTTTTTTTCTCGAACTGACTACGCTATTGACCTAGCGTGGTTTTAACAGCTTCACCGGATTACAAAATGGTACCTTTATTTTTTTATTAAACTCTTGAGCGGCCAATAAGATTGGCGAAAACTAAATCCATCCCTTTAGGCTTGAGAGCGTGCGTGATTAGCTTTTGCTCATGAACCACTGTACCAATGACTCGGGAATAGTACTTTGTTTCTGGATGAGAGATACCTTATGTCCATTTCTGCTTCCTTGGCAATGTATATATACAACTAGTTTCTGCTCGCGACATCGTCCGCTTTGTTTTTGAGACTGACTACGCTATTGCCCTGGCAAGGTCTTAAAAGCTTCACCAGACTACTACTTCCTCCGTGTGGATTAGTTACTTGGGGCTAACGCTATCACACAGAGGAAGCTCACAACAGCAACAAAAAACCCGGTTCAAAAACATTATTTAATGGTGTTCCGCTCCTATTGGTTTTAGTGTGATGACGTATAGCGTATAGCCTTTCTCAATAAATGAGCTATCTAACACTGAAACAATCAGAATCAGAATTTTAAAATCGAACCAGTAGTTCCTGAGATTAACACATTCAATCAAACAAACAAACAAAAAAACCAGCTTTATAATATTAGTATAGATTTCATGATAACCGTTAGGGCGTGAAATTGTAACGTACAAATAAGAAAACTCATCTTCGCTTTTATAACATTATCTAGGATTATTAGGATTTCGTTCCTTAGAAGGTAGTTATGAACATGAAAATTCTACCACCGTTCAAACAACCCTGTCATTGAGAACAATCTGTGTGGGGTTTTTTCACCATTTCATAGATGGCGCTAGATATATTATTTTACTAGTTGTGCCTGCGATTTTGTCCACATGAAGTCTTATGTACAAAACAGCCAGTAATAAAGCCATCTGAATGTTTTTTTTTTGAACTGACTATGCTATTGACCTAGCAAGGTCTTAACAGCTTCACCGGACTACAGTTATCTGAATGTATTAAGTCTAATTACTTATCTAGTTTTGCTCACCATCGCCCTACTTAAGGTGCGTTATCATTAAAATTACAATAACTTTTGATAGACTCTGACTCGTATCTATATCTGGACTAACAGATATTGGTGATTTTAATATTATGCTCATGCAACACGTCAAGGGAGTGAATAGTGAATTGTATCAAATTGCGATCCCTCCTCTCTCCCTATATTGCCAATTTCAATTGACCACTGTGCGAAGCAAACAAGTTTAAAAAAAAAACTATAAAATAATAATATATTTCCACACCTTATGTATTCATAAATATATATTATCAGAACAGACATTTATAAAAAGCGGACGATGGATCATCGACAAGGGAAGTTTTTACAAATTATTGGTGGTCATGGCGATACGGAGAGGAATCTTCATCATATCAGGCTTGTTGGTTATTATAATCTTATCAGTGATGATAAATCATTTACACTACATTCTTTTAACCATTTTCGAAAACTGAGTCGGGCATATATGTACCTCTGTATTTGAAAGTTTATTTTAAAATCAAGTTGTTGATGAACGATCCTGGCTACAAGGTTGTGCCTGTGCAAATACTCTCCATTAACTATATACATGAATAATCGATATATACCAGGTTTTGTACTAATTCTCTTTATTCAACATTTAAGCAAAGATATAATAAAGCAAGCATTGAACACCTTTGATAAACTTTTACTTGATTTTTATAGATAAATAAGTACTATAGCCGCTACCATGTCACTATACAAGATTTGTTATACTATAATATATTATATTGGCTTACATAAAAACAAAATTAATGTATAAATTTAGTAACATATAAATAACCTTGCTTCGAGTTATATGGGTAAAACTATTATTGATAGAAGATATTGATGTTAGCTCACCACAAATTTCAATCCCGTATTTCAATCTACGTGATAATATTACGGAAACGTTTTGCTTCATCGTTAACCTATAAATATAATGATAATAACTTTATTAATTAAATACAAATTAGTAAATGCACGTAAATTCCATAAAGGTTGTTAGTACATGCATAGCAGTGGAATAAAGAACGTCCCCTGCAATTCTCACATGGCGGATAGGCGTCTCAAAATGGGGCAAATTTAAACTCCATAGGGACAAGTGCAAAATAGAAAAGCGTTTGTAAAAATATGAAAAAGAGACACTACTTTTAATTATGTCATTGAAGTTTAGGCTCAAGTTCAGGGACTCGACTACTACAGTTGGATCTTTAATCTACTGGTCTTTAAGCATACGACTGCCACCACTATTCGAATTTTGTTGTCGCAATTAGATTTTGAAGCGAAGGTGCAAAAATATATCTTTCTACCATCCAATTCACGTGACTAGAAGGTTATAAAAGGTGTAATGTGCATCGAGTTCGGATAGGATTGCCCCGTTGTCACGCGCACGAGGACGTTCCTTTTACATCGATTGCCGCGTTTTTAACCGCACGTCCTGCGCGACAATGCGTCGCAATAGTGAGTTCCCTTCCCGGCCGGAAACGGTGACGGGGAAGAAGAAAAAAGGCCCTTCTAAGGGCCAAACAGATGCCTCGTCTGCAAGACGATCGACCCCATGCTTGCCCACTGACACCGAAATCTCACATTCATCGATGACCCATGCAACCCCTCAGGAAACGCTACTATCATCCCCCGTCTCTCAGACATCTCGGGCGCGGCAGTACGAAAACGACTGCGACGTTTTCGCCCAGCTGATTACAGCTGGGAGCCCGTCGGAGATGCTGAAGCGGTGGATAGCGCTGTACCTGCGCATCCAACAGGATGAGGACGAGGGCTACGAACCCAGAAAGCAGGATATCTCTGCCCTGAAATCTCCGCTAACAGGATTACTAGTGCTCCCAGAAATCCCTGAATCACAGCTGAAACAGCTCCAACCGCGCATAACAGCCGCGCGCCGCAAATGCGACGAAGAGCTGAGAAAACGAGCAATTTCGATTTCTCCAGAAAACCAGACGTCCACGAAAAAGGCTAGACAAAATGTCGGCAGCCAAGAAGTTCGCGATATACCCGTCGACAGCCGCGGGGCGCCACAAGCGCCTGCAGCCTCGCTACCGACGGGCAAGCCCACGGAACCCCAAACGAAAACAGAAGTTCCTGTTATACCCGTCGAGAGCCGCGCGGCGCCACTAGCGCCGGCTACCGTGCACTCGACGGAACCCCGATCTCCAGCAGTACCCGATGTACCCGCCGAAAGCCGCGAGGCGCCACCAGTGCCCGCGCTAGACCAGCCCAAGAAGTTTCCAGTTTTACCCGTCGAGAGCCGCGGGGCGCCAGTTGCGCCTGCTGTGGCCTCGACGAGTAAACAAACAGAATCGCGAGTTCCCGATATACCCGCCGAAAGCCGCGGGGAGCCACCAGTGACATCTTCAAAACAGACTATCACAGTTCCTGTTTTACCCGTTGGGAGCCGCGGGGCGCCACTGGCGCCTACATCTACATCGCAGGGGATGCCTGCGGAACCCAAATCGATGACCGCTATACCCGCAGAGAGCCGCGGGGCGCCACTTGCGCTAGCACCACCGCAATCGCAGCGATCATACGCTGCGACGGCGGCGACCCCGTCTACTTCGACAGCTCAAGAAAAAATAACAACACGAAATCCACAATTGGAAGGAAGCGCCGCAAGAACAGGCGACACACAGCGGCAACGATGCCCGCCGATCGTCGTCGAGAGCCTGCCCGACTGGCCAGAGCATTTCCGGCGACTGGCGGACGTGCTGGGAAGACCACCGACTGCGCGCGCGCATGGACGCGGGGTTCGCTTCCTACCCATTAATAACGCAGAACACCAAGCAGTAAGCGACTACCTAAAGCAAGCTGAGGGGGTGAGTTGGTTCACATACTCATCCCCCGCGGAGAGAAATCTTAAGGTCGCGATTCGCGGCCTGCCGGAGGACACAGAGCCTGCAAAGATCACCGAAGCCCTCCGTGAGAAGGGCTTCTACCCGGAGTACACCCGACGTATCCAGGGAAGGGGTGGAAGACCAGGGTGCATCTTCCACTGCTCCCTGGAAAGAAAACCTGGCCTCATTCCGGCCGTATACGAAATAAACGAGCTCCTGTTATTTCAGATAACTATAGAAGCCTGGCGTGGGAGGAGGGGCCTGGCACAGTGCCATCGGTGCCAGCTATTCAGGCACTCCTCCCACCACTGCCATCGCCCGATAGCCTGCGTGAGGTGCGGCGGCCCGCACTTCGCGACAAACTGCGACCGCCCACGTGAAGAGCCTGCGTCCTGCGCAAACTGCGGCGGGGCGCACACATCAAACAACGCCCGCCTGTGTCCTGTGTTCCGCCGCGAGGCGCGCAATCGCCGAGCGGGGACCGTCGTCCGGACGGGTGACACCGGACGGCAAGAGGAGCGCAGCAACACAGTGCAAAAAACAGTCGAGGAAGCGGCTGCGGGGAGCCTGATGGCCCCCGCGAACGACCCCGGCCAGAGAAAACCCGGAAAAAGATACCGCAAATCAAAAGGAGGAACCCGAGAAGCGACGGAGGCGACCCAGCAGCCAAAGTCAGCTGAGGACTCCACGGAGAACGCCTTCATCACACTCATGATGACCCTGGCAGCCGCAGCCACCCCAGAAGTGCTACAGAAATGCCTGAGAGCCCTGCAAGTGCGGCAAACCGATGGCCAGGCCTCTCAGTCGACAGCCACGACTCAATAGAAGCCTTGTCGCCCAAAAACCACCGCCAGATGGCGCAGATGATGCCACCATCGCCTCACCCGATCCGGGGAGGCGATTAATAAATAACAGACGCTCCCAGTATCCTGGGAGGCGAGCGAAGCCACCACAAGAGGACTTGTCCTGGTATGTTTTCCCACCCCCGCGGGTTTTATTCCAAATAATCTCAGCTATTATCCGAACTCCATCCATCGCAATCATCTCGCGCGCCCCGTTAGGGGCGTGCGGGGAAACCATACCAGGGGGCGCGCGAGATGATTGCGATGGATGGAGTTCGGATAATAGCTGAGATTATTTGGAATAAAACCCTCGAGGTTGTTGCTTGCGTAATACAGTGACCTCGCTTAAACTTGTTAACAGTCCACTACACCTCCCATACCTGCAAACTCACATGGTAACAGGTTCTGTAATAGATCTCTTTTTTATATATTGGTTAGTTAACCTTAACTAAAACTGTCAAAGCGTTAAATACATGCACGCTAGCTTCAATTCGCAACATTGTATGCAAGGCTTGCTACTTTGACAGTTCTTTTTTTTCATGGGGGCATCCCTAACGGACATCCATCCCACCGGGCGGCTGAAGTTGGATATGTCCGATTCGCACGGACTAAAATCCCATGGTACCTTTTTACACCTTTTGGCCGGGGGAGTAGGGACTGCCTAATCGGCAGTACGTCTGCGTCTCCAACATTTTTTTTATTAACGTGGGGAAATCCCTTATGAATACATCACCCTCTCAGGGGAGAGGATGGGTTATGTCCGACTCGCACGGACTAAAGCCCCACGGTGTACCATCCGACCGTATTGTTGGGGCGGCAAGGGATCAATGTACGCTATTCCCCTTGGATAGCCTCCCCAAACGGTCCGCCCTGTGGAAGGTGGCCGCTGGGCTCCGTCCTAATAGGGAGACAGACTGGGTACACACCAGCTGCCTCCCCTCCTCGACCGGACCTGTGCAGTGAGTAGATGGGCGCCCCGGCACATTCCCTCAGGTCCGGCTACGGTGGAGAGAGGAGAAGGGCAAATCGCCGCCTCCTCCCTCCGGTCCTCCATTGGCGGAGAGGGCCACTCAGAGGGTTATCTTCGCGTACCCTCTCCACCGCCTCCTTCTGCGAGATGACGTCCTCGTAGAAGGAGACCATCGCATTCCATGTCTTTTCGCTGCCGAGCATGGCCGTAACCACACTCGGCACCGACAAATCCAACCGTATAGAACCCTATAGAAGCATTCTAATTTCTATAAACAAATTATTCGCATGTATACAGAGTTGCCGTATATTCTACGTCCATTCATTAATAATATTGGTGACATGAACGACTGATAAATAAGTGACAGAGTAAGTGTAAGACTTACTCTGTCATTTATTTTAGCAAAAATATTAGCAAAACGAAATTTATATTCAAATCCAATAATGCAAAATTTTAATAATACACATTTAATTAAGCTCTATTTGGTTCACGTGAGATATGCGATGTTTTTTTATTAGTTTATTAGTTATCTGTAGCAATCTTGTTTATAATTTGTGTAAAAACTAGAAACATACATTTTATTTTCAATACTTGTTTTCAGTGTGTTCAATAAGATTATTCAAATTCTTATTTAATATATTTAAATAATTCACTCTGTTTTAATTATCCCGATACAGTATTTATACTGAAGTAGATAGTTAAGATAGACTGTCATTATTCTCTATCCTTGAATACCTCGTTGTGTCCCTTCTCATACATCTGTTCGTTCATACAAGTGCCAATTCCGCTTACTTTTCACTTTTCTATTAGCCAGAACATTCTAATTAGTGACTCACTAAGGCGACCCTGACTTTTACACTCGCATTGTGTTTCTATTTAGTCATTATTTGATTACACATAATTTCAAGATCAATCAATGAATCAAGTGTTTATAACAATTTCGTAAATCTGCTGAATAAAATGTATAGTACTTCTGTAGTATTAAATTTACCGGCAATCGTTTACTAGTCATTTAGTAAATAACAAAGAAAAGGCTATATATGGATCAATATGTGAACGATGGTGATGTTTGGATGGTGTCTATATTTGTAACTATGTAAATCGCAATGATCTTAAAAGAATCGTGGTGGTCAAGTGGTATGACCGGTGGCATAATATTTCGATGTCCGTAGTTCGAACCCCGGCATGTATCAACGAATTTTTCGAAATTCGCCTACATATACTATTTACAATTGTTAACTATAAAACTATCAGTTGACGGCCAAGGAAAATATCGTGAGGAACTTGAACCTTCCTCTTATAGTACCACTGTATGTGGGAAAACAGAGCTGTGTGAATTTCTCAAACTTTTAAATCGCCAATACGTTTGAGATAGCGCGGTCGATATGCCTTACCTTCCTTCGGAAAGGCAAGGCTTCCGAAGGCATTTCAATGTCTATTACAGTCTGGTTATGCTGATGTCCTGTAAAAATATATTTGATGAAAAGATAAATCATTTGCCGGTTCTTTTCGATGACTAGGTTGTTTTCGGAACCGGTGGTAGCTTTAACGTTCATAAGCACCTTCTTAGGGCTTATGTTTTGAACGAAGTAATTCTGTTTCGGAAATATATCTATATTATATTTATATAAACTACAGAAAAGTCGATGTATTTGTAGAAGTCGTAAGAAGTAGTTCTCGGGCAATTTCACTGGTACAAGTAAAACAAGTAGGTACAAGTGGTACAAGTTTTTTCCTAAGTATAACCCAATACCATAATTCTACCGATCATTCTTATTTGCTTTCGTACTGCTTTTATTCAACGTTATTTCCATAAATTTAGTTTTAAACCTTATGCAGTGTTAGAAGATATCACAAATTTAAAATTATGTGCAATAAAAAAGTTGGTTTTGTTAAGATTCTTACGTAGGTTCAATGACTTTAATAAACTGTCAGTAACAAAGCACAAAAACTGGATTTCAATCTTCTAGACATGATTGATTATATCTTTGCAAAGCCAGAGCCGATTTGGTCGCTAGCAATACCTAATATACGAGAACTAGTTTACTGATTCTCAATTTGGTGAAGTTTCATATATAGTAAGAGGTCCATTCATGTTAGCAATGAAATTGTAAAAAAATTCACATCCTTTTTTTTCAAACATAATGTTATTTCCTTATTCAGGTTATTTATGTCTCTATGTTTGTACTTCTATGAAATCTTTTTTTTTATAGTAGCACGGCAAAATGCCTGATGGTAAGCACAGTATAATCCAAAAACAACGGCGACCACCAAGTGACACTATCCATCGCCGGTCACCGCTGTCATGCCGGCCTGCAAAATGCTGGATATGCACAGGCTGATCCCGAAACGCGACCCACAAAAGCGAATCACTATGACGGGCTTTTTGGTGGTTGCGACACAGTCAGGTTGTAAAACCCTACCACCCCGCTTTCGCCATTGCCTCGTTCGTTATTCAGTAGGTTTCACCACGTGCAGGTGAGGTTGGCTTGGCTGTCTCAAGTCTTAGATGTTATTCGACACCCCTTACACCCCATATGATGGCAATCTATTAAGTGCAAGTCTAAACGAGCTGTAATACCAATGAAATTAATGTAGGGAGATGCATTAGGTACTTAAAGCCTTACTACTGTCTGTGTCTAGCATGTTAAGCAAGAAGTCATTTTCTTATATTCTCAGTGTGTGAGGCACGACTGGACTGCTGACCGTGAGTGAGTACCATGTTGCATCTTGTGAAATAAGGTAGCTGACAAAGGATAACACATTATTACTAAATATTTTTTTTAATCATTATTTTTCATACAAGAAATTCCACTCGGACTTTGTCTCGAGCAACGCTAGTTTTGTAGAAAGATCGAATTAAATTAGTTCGTTCGAATTAGTTCGTGTTATACTACAATTATAAATATTTGCTTATTTCTAATTTTTCATTATATTGTATAGGTCATTAAATAACTTATTTTTTCATTTAATTAATTCGCTGCGGGTGTGGGCGCTGGGCACTGCGATTGTCTGGCCAATTTTACATCTGTAAAGTAAGAAAGTCATATTAAATTAATATTGTCAAATGGTTATTCGTATCCACTAAACTATGTAACAATATTTCGTAAATTATAAATGCATGTTTCTCCGGATCTAATATGCTTTTTAGATTTACTTCAATTGTTCAACGTTTCAGCCTATTTGCTATTTAATAGATTGTTCCCTTTAAAGCATGTTTTATCTTAAGGAACGTCAAAACTAGATTGTCTACTTTGTTTGAAGATTTCATAACTTTAAAAAGTAAAAAGTGTTATTTAAAGAGGTCCGTTTTCTTGTTAGTAACAACACCTGACAAATGATATATAAAGAGTAGAATTATATATAAAACATTATGTTTCAATTTCCTTGTTTTTTTATTATTATGTTAAATTTTTTAATATGTAAAATAGTTTAATATTTAATTTTATTACTATTTAATTTATTGTTTAATAAATAAATAAACCCAGACTACACGATACAGCGTTTAAGTTATTAAAATAATTATCATATCTTATAGGTATTCATTTGTTCTGTTGTAGTGTTTTCCTTATTTAATATCATAATTAACGCATCTGCAGAATAACTTTTATAATAAACATATCCCTTAAAATGGATGATTGACATCTAATTACGTTTTATATCACTCTATAAATAATTTTAAACATGCCTTTGTATTTTATGTATACGGCTTAGGAAAATCAATGTTTTAACAGTCATTTTAAAAGAGTATGTAAGGAAATAGCGGCGCCATATTTTAATGCCATCAACACACATATATGTATCAATGAAGGTGAAAAGAAAAAACAAATAGCGCAATTAAACAGTAAAAATATGGTGTCATTAAAAATAATAAATTCGGAAGGTCTTATTAAGATTTAGTTTTAAATATTTAATTCCACAGGTTTCCCAAAAAGTAACACTCCCGAATTTTAATATTGATAATGCATGAGATTTTTTTCTTTTATGTATGGGATAATTCACCGGTACTGCCAGTCACATTTTTCCTTTTTGCATTTTATGGCTTATTTATTGCGGGCTGCATTTAGAAACTTAGGACTGGAATTATTATCATACAAATTATAAGTTAAAAAGGATCGGGGCCGATGACTTGTTGGTCACACATGGAAACCGGACATGACCCAGAAGGGCCAAACTGTGAATACCTATATATATGTACTTATCATATCGTGCAAGTCTGTAACGTATAGTCTGCTCTTTACCCAACGGTTGTGTTTCTTATGGAATTTATTTAATTTGATCTAAGTCATACTAATTTAAAATTGCATAAATTAAAGGTGAATAAAACCGCGGGATATTGCTAGTATCTCGCAGTTTATATAAACAAGCTGCTCTACAGTAATATTGTTTTTTGTTGAGAGAATGCTACTGACGTAGAGAATAAACTGGCATAGTTACAGGAAAATTTGAAGAACGTAGCTCTAAAGATCAGTAGAACAAGAAGTAATAATTAGTTCTGTGACTTCTATAGTTCTTCAACATTTCATGTTGTCATTCATCTTCAACGTTTATCACATAGAGTTCAATGGTGTATCTCTGTCAGCCTGTACCAATTATTGGATTCAAGGTTAATGGACCTAAATCGATGTTTAAAGATGACAAATTCGTAAAAAGTAGATGGTTAAAATGATGTCAGGTCTACAGGATCATATGTGATCCATAAAAGCCTCGAAAATTAAATTAATTGTATTTAAAATCATTAAAGGAGCATTCTTTAATTTCGGCAACAAAAGAGATGGATAAAAGAAGATTACATTAGGTAGAGATGTAAATATTAAATTGGATGCCATGAATAGAGATGAATAAAGTAAAAGAATATTAATTAAGAATAAGAAGATAACCGGTTATACCGGGAATAGAGAAAATAGAAAGGTGTGTGATGAATGAAATATAGAAAATATTAATATTTTGCTAATTTCTTTGTTATATCCTAACTCGTTAGCTATTAACGCTAAAACTGTAAAATTGAATACTGCTAATACTTACCAACTCCACAAGCTTGGGCACAAGTTAATCCTCCGGGATTTGTGTACGTCACGTTGTCAGTCCCACAGACAGGGTTGTACTCTGCGGTTACTGGGCAGGATTTTATGCACTGCTGAACTGACGATGATAAAGTTGTTGTTCCACTGAAAGCAAAGATATTTAATAGATACTTATAACCCTCAGCCCGCGATAAAACACTTGTAGATATATTATAAATTTCCCTTTAACCACAATCCTGATAGTAATCTGAGAAAAGGATTAGCTTTTATAAACACACTTGAAGGAAAGAAAAATTAACTTATTAACAACTAGCTTCTGCTCGCGACTTCGTTCGCGTGGAATAGTTACTTTGGGCTAACGCTAACACAGCGGAAGCTCTCAAAAAGAAAAAAAAACGATTTTGAAACATTCCTCATTGGTAATCCACTTCTATTAGTCTTAGCGTGATGATAGATACCCTATAGCCTTTCTCGATAAATGAACTATTTAACACTGAAAGAATTTTTTAAATTGGACCAGTAGTTCCTGAGATTAGCACGTTCAACCAACTAAACAAACAAACCCTCCAGTTTTATAATATTACTATTCTCCTCTCATACTTACCTCGAACCGTTATTCAAATTACAATAACTTTTGATAGAGTGGACCGATTTTAATGAAACAAAGACTAAGTTACGCCCGAGGATATGCTTTATGATTCTGTGTTCTGTGTTTTATTGTGAAACCAGCACTTTCGCAGCGATACGTGTACAGACATTTCTAAAAATGTTTGAAATGTATTCTATTACTTATTTGTAGAAAATCGAAAAGTACAAACACGTTAGATTTTCATTCTTATTATATGTATTATGTATTATATTTATAGATTTGGTTAAAATTTATCAATAAACAGGTTTATATGTCTAAAACGCAGTATTTATAGCTCTTTAATGATCCTTAAAAACTATTATATGTTGAACGGTAAAAAGACGACATCAATACTCGCAACACAAAAAAATAACACGCCATAAAACAACAATTCACATAAATGAATGTTCCTCGAACTCCATTAGTTGATGGTGTACCTAGTGATTTCATATTTTGTGACAGAACCCTGTCAAAATACGCGTATAATGATAATGGCGAATACAAAACAACATTTTAATTAAACCTAACAATCTGAGGCTCTATGTATCCACTTATTGGATTTCTTTATTTGTTCCTGTTCAGTTTTTTTAATAATGAAGTACGTTTAGTTTCCATGTTATAAAGAAAAATGTCTGAGCGCGTCTCTTTGCACGCTTTGGGACATCTGATATAAACTAAAAATGTATTATTTGAATAAATATAGTAAGAAATTGTAGTTTGGTTATATTGTTCTACAACTTTTTGAAGTAGTTTATAGTAGTAGTTTGAAGAAGTATCTTTTGGCACGTTAGGGAAAAATGATGAGAGTAAATTTATACGCTGCGCGCGCATACCGTCACGAAAAATCGACACCCTGAAATTATTACGATGCGCGCGCACACCGTCACGAAAAACCGACACCCTGAAGTTAGCTATAGTTAACATTTTGTTTCTTTGTATTTCTTTGTATTAAAACTTTTAATGTATTAAATACCTTTTTTCTATTGTTAGTATCGTTTTTCCTACAAACGTAGAAAAAGGCGAAACATAAAATTCTTAAAAAGATTTTTATCTTGTTACGCCAAAGAAGTAAAACTACTAACGCGTGTACATAAGTACACACATACTTTTTTTGTTTACCAAATGTGTTCGCAAAACGTTTTCTATGAATTCTAATTACACATTTATTAACAATTAAAAATTAAGTTTTCTAAGCAAATTTATACATATTCACAAATCACGAACAATAACAAATACCAGTGAGTTATGCCAAGTCAATTGGTTGGGGCTATTTGATCGTCCAGTTGCCTCGGACGTCAGTCTTACTTACTCGAGGTGCATCCTGTTTAAACTGAATTGACTCACTAGTTTAAGCGTCGAAGATACATTGAGCTATATATACAGTACAAAATAACTTCATGATATACCGCTAGTTTACCGTAATACTTAACCCCCAAAAGGAGGATGTATATATTCAGAGAGTTTAATTACGACTAGAATTGCCAACTTTTTTTTTTTTTGAGACAAATAACGTATCCTAATTCTCTGAAGTAGAAATGATAAAGTGTTTTTCATATTTAAGTTTTTATTTCCATTGATATGTTTTGTTCTTTTAGGACACGATAATAATTTGGTTGTCTTTGAAAGTTTCAAAATTACTTTCACAATATTAGATTTCGAGTTTAGATTTAAATAAATTAATAATACATTCCTTGTTATACCTATATCGTAAAACACTCAGTGATCAAGGACGGACGGATAAGAAATATTTTATAAAGATCCTAAATAAGTAATTTTCGTATACTTTATTTTTATGCAAAGGTTTAAAAGTAAAATAAAGTAGCATACGTTATTATAATTAATGGTTGGCAACTCTAATTACGACTACTAAGAAATTATATGCTCTTAACAGTAAAGAAATGGAAATGGTAATGATTTTCAATATATATTCTTTATTATTTAATATTCTGTCAATTCTCAATATTTTTATCATCTGCATTCACGATAAGACCTCCAAGAAAATCATAAAGCATACCCTCGAGTAGTATTCAGTCTTCGTTTCATTAAAATCAGTTCACTCTATCAAAAGTTGTAATTTAAATGATGACTCGAATTAAGTACGACAGAAGAGTAGGTAAGTAAATGCAACACAATCTCTTACAAAAACAAAGATATTATAGTCAAGTTTCACGCGGACGCAGTCGCGGGCTCAGCAAGTAGCTACTAAAAATGTTCCGATGTTTGGACGTGGTTTTTATTTTTTCATAATAACTTAACTTTTATATATTCTTATATACAATATGCTAGTTCAATATCTTACCCATTGCTAGGGGCAGCAGTAGTAGTTGTTGTTTGCGGGTTCGGTAACGGTCTTTGATCTGGCACAGGCCTTTGAATTGGCCGTTGTCCTTGACCTGTCATTTGGCCAGGGAAACCGATTATAATGAAATCCATGTCAGTATCGAAAGGATTCTGTCCAGGGAAAATATTCTGTATCGGGAACCGATCGGGACGATTGAAGCCATTGTTGGGATTGATGAATCCGTATCTGTCGTCCAGGTCATTTGGGTCATTTTCTGTCTGTCTTTTATCCCTTATACTCATACATGTAACTTGACTGGCTATTAGGCCTGTAAATGAAAAGGTAAGTGATTAATTCATTTCCATCGAAATATCTAACTTTTCTTCAATATTTAAGGTGACAAAGTTACAGTTCATATAAACAGTAAAACATAGGGTGTGTAATAATGAACCGTTTGTACTACATATAAAAATGCAACAAAAAGCCAACGTCACGCGAATTTACCAAGCGGTCACCCATCCAAGTACTGACCGCGCCCGACGTTGATTAGCTTCGATGATTGGACGAGGGTCGGTGTCTTCAAACCACTATCCGACACAGTGTTTACCCGCACCACTTTTCGTCACACAAGTTTCCCTTCGTTTGTTTTTTTCATATTAATTTGTTTCGAAGTTTTTTTTACTTCTTTATATGATAACTGTCCATTCTAGTTTCGCACGGATGTACTAAGTAAGAAAATGAAACCAAATGTTCTTATATTGGTACGACCAAGTGATAAAATAAAATGGCCACTGAAAATCTGGACGTTAATGTAAATTCTGACAATATCTTTGAAGATTTCTCAACTTTTACTAAATTTTTCACTTGTCCGTAGAGTTTTTATAAGATTTTCGTTACGTTACGTAACAAACGTAAAATCTTTAATAGTTAATTAAAATAATAATAATAGTTGCCCACGTTTAAAACAAAACTAATAAAATTAACGAAAACAGAGAAAAGGTACGGACGACGAATCTGCAGAAAAAAAATAGGTACAACCATTGTCAAGTGATGCGCTTACATTCAGCGATTGACTATATTTATATAGATAAATTAATTTGAATAAACCATGTTACTTTTTTTATTTAATATTTATATAGTTCTAAAATACTCCCGATTATAATATAAATAAAATAAATGTTATTACTAATTATAATTTCCATTATTACTAATTATAACTTCCATGAACGTTAACATAGAGGCATTTCACATCAATGTACGCTATTATAATATCGGTTTATCACAGGTTATTTGAATCATACAGGTATACAAAACCACTGTAAACGATATCATTCATTTATGAGTTGAGGTCATGATCTTTTAAACAGGAAAACGTACTAAACGCGGCGGACGATGCGACATACGTAATTTCCAAGTTACCGACCAATGCTATTCTCGGTACATTCTCGAATCAACATCGTCTCTATTAATGGCTTTTGTAGAATCATTATTTATTTATTTATTATTAGCACTCTAAGTTATCAGAGTATTAAATATAATTAAAAAAAACATAGTTTGAAGAAGAATAGGCTTTTTAAGGCAGTCACCATGTACTTTGTAGACAAAAGTATGTAAAATGAAAATGAATAATAATTATATTGATAGTAACTATTGACTACCAATAAAAAAATGATTTTTTAAAGCATCTAATATCAGATTATATATAAAACGTTAAAGAAAAGCAATTAAACGTAGACGAGTTTATGCTATGTACACGATAAAAAATTAAAATTCACAAAATCGACATTAAATCTTAAATAAGACTTATTTTACACTTTAACTGTTTGAATGCCAGTATTTAAAAAAATGTGAATTCTACATTAGCGTCCGTCCGCGACTTCGTCTGTGGGTAATAGTTAGTATGGGCTAAAACTAACACGCAGCGAAAGCTCTAAAAATGAAAAAATACCCGATTTTGAAACATTCTTCATTGGTGCTCCGCTCCTATTGGTCGTTGTTATATAACAACATTTTGTATATCGTTACATTTCGTCTTAATCTTGTAATGCTCAATATTTTTGAGACGACACTGCTGAACAATAAGATCTCACAGTCGTAATAACAACGTATAATAAAAATAATCATGACTTATATATTGATTACAACGTCATATATATTGAAGCAGAAGAGACCAAAAGAACACAAAATAACTTTATTGTCACCTAAATCTAAAAATTAAGGTTACAATAATAAGAAATTTCACAACAAAAATTCACTTTTTACGTCTAATGTGGGTTTGTTTTTCTCGAACTGACTACGCTATTGACCTATCAAAGTCTTAACAGCTTCACCGAACTATATATCTAATGAATCCCTCTTTATAACGAGTGAAATACTTACTACACTTTCTGCATCATTGTACAAAGGCAAACAAAGGTCTGGTTTAAAAAACATTTTTTGGCGCTCTATATCCTAACAAATTTTCTACAATCACATCGTTATATTTATCTGGTAATAGATCTTCGATTTACTTGTATGAATAGTTTTTGTGAATGCTTAGATGTTGTTCTACGCAACAACTTAAGACCAACGTTGTGGACATATTGGAATAAACACGTTTGTAAATACAGCCTTGTTCTTGTGACAAGACACTAAACTCGCTTTACCTCCACGCCCACTAGAAGCGACCGGTCAACATTGACAAATAAATCATAATTCTAAACGAATGTATGTTCATCGTTGGTATTAAAAATAAATGTGCTGCGTTTACCTCTTTAAAAACCTGATCGAATATTATAATCAATTGAGTTTATTTTAGTAAGTATAATGAAATATAAATGAAGCATTTATTACTAAACACATTGTGTACTTTATAACTCTTTCATTTAAAACTTTACATGCTACGATTCCTACAAATTCCTGCTCTTATTCAACAATTTCTTTGTAGTAAATGTTTCCTCTTTTATTGATATTTAAAGTATTGACAATTCTAAAATAAGTTAAATTGATTTAAAAATAGCTATTCCGAATTCATGAATGACATGGTAACATATCGAAACTGCATGCAATTGGAATGACAATTTTAACAAACAGAAGTGTACAAACTTAATTACAAGCGTTTAGCAAACCGGACTTTAATATTTTTCAACCTAATAGACTAAACGTTCCATCCTATGAAAAAACACTTAAATATAACTGTATTAGCAATTAATCGGTGTAGTCATATATGGATACAACCGTAATTATGGTACAAAAAGGTAAACTAAATCTCGGAAACAATGTTTACGACGCTGCGGTCATTACAGTGAATTGGAGATTTAAAAGAAACAAATGACTCACCAAATATTAAAAATAAACACAGCTTATCCATTTGAAATGATAAAAAAAGAATTAATGGATCTTGTGACAAAATTTACAGAGTGGTACAGACCGGCTGCGAGTCAGTTAGTCAGTGTTCATTGTATGCGCTCGGTTTTCGTTTATAAACTCGGCTCAGACTGTATGATCTTACATGTATATTCCCCGGATGACAAACCAGACTAGACGTAGAGTGACGATAGCATATTAAGTTGTAATATAATCACAATTTACCTCATAACTATTAGAATTAATTAACAAATGGAAGTTCAATCATTTAGAACAAATAATTTAACAACGTGACATTGGATTCAGGATAATTATTGTCGCAGGCAATTCATTTGTGATGACATACTAGTAAGCGTGACCGACCGTATTGCGCTTGCGTCAGACTAGCGACGCTTACTATAGCAGCCTGTGTAGACCTAATATTGATATTTAGTATTGAGACAGTACTGCCCATCATATCGATGATTTAAAAACTTTATAAAATAATATATAATTATTATTCGAAATCCCTATAGATGATTTAGATAGAAGTGAATGACTCATTATAATAATTTCAGATTATTAATTACGAAAATTACTTTTTTTATTTATTCAAAAATATTAAAGAGAATACAAATATTCTATCGTTTGAGTTCTCGCTTCTATCGACAGGGGGGGGTATCCATAAGGGATTTCCCCACGTTAAAAAAAAAAAAAAAAAAGTCATAAGGACTGTCGATAGAAGCGAGAACTCAAACGATAGAATATTTGTATTCTCTTTAATATTTTTGAATAAATAAAAAAAGTAATTTTCGTAATTAATAATCTGAAATTATTATAATGAGTCATTCACTTCTATCTAAATCATCTATAGGGATTTCGAATAATAATTATATATTATTTTATAAAGTTTTTAAATCATCGATATGATGGGCAGTACTGTCTCAATACGTCCGGCTACGGTGGCAGGAGGAGTTGTGCAAAGCGCCGCCTCCTCCTGCCGGTCCTCGGTTGGCGGAGACGGCCACTTAGCGAGTCAGCCTCGCGGGCCCTCTCCGCCTCCTCCTTCTGCGAGACGACCTCCTCGCAGAAGGAGGCCATCGCTCGCCAAGCCTGTTCGCTGCCGAGCATGGCCGAAACCACGCTCGGCAGCGATAAGTCCGTTCCCACTGCCGCCGCCAGAATGCGGCGCTGCTCCCCCCACGTAGCACACTCAGACAGAGTGTGCTGCGCGGTATCTTCGACAGCGCCGCACTCGTGGCAGGCGGTGGTCGGCTCCCTGCGTGCGATCCGGTACAGGTACCACCCGAAACAACCGTGTCCGGTGAGTACCTGCACCAGTCGGAACGTCAGGGAGCCCCACTCCCTGGACATCCACTCCCGCAGGACCGGGCGGACGGCGTCTACGGTAAACCGTCCGAACCGCTCGTCCGCCAAGTCCTGCTGCCACCTTTGGACGGCGTCTTCTCTGAGACCCCGTCTCTCCGCCCCTACCTCCCTGGGAGCCGGAGGCTCCCCCCTTCTTTTCCTCGCCGCCGTGAACTCGTACACGGCGGCGAGAACTCCTGCCTCCAGCTCCCAGGGCAGGGAGCCGGCGAGCACACAGGCCGCCGCCGAGGACACCGTCCGGTACGCCCGACCGACGGGCCGACCCCTGTGGAACCCCCCGCCCTGTCGCCCGCCGGACCATCCACCCGTCGCCGTCCACATAGGCG